>ML797473.1:670136-688316 GCA_009831015.1 Picea engelmannii
AAAATATTATAATTTAGTATATATTGATAATGAAAATAATGAAAATAATTTCCCAGGTAGTTTCATATGCCGTAAAGATTTTATAGACTATTAGATACATAAATTGCCCATGTTACTCAACTTACGTTCATTATACATTTTAAGTAACAAACAACCCTCGATTATTATCTTTTGACAAAAAAAAATCATTACTTGTATTTAGTTATATTAAGTTTCATTGTTCAACATGTATTTCCCAACTAAATCGGCAGGGACTGCGTTGCCATGCAACCCTTGTTTCTTTGTACATCACTCCTTTATTTCTTTTCTATGATGATTTTTTTACTCCTTTATTTCTTTCCTATGATGATTTTTTTACTCCTTTATTTCTTTGTACATCACTCCTTTATTTTTTTTTCCTATGATGATTTTTTTTATAGCCTTTTATGAGTTTGTACATCACTTTCATGTATGTTCTACAATTTCTAATTTTTAATATTGCTCTTTATATATGCATGTTATAAGGATGGCTCAACAATATTTAGAGATCATGTTAATCAATAATTATTGTATTGAATTTAAAAAATTACTAGTTTTAATGTAGTTTATTAACTTCTAGAAGTTTTAATCTCCCTCGTGGGAAGTTAGAATGTTTACAGTGGAATTTTTGCAATAAGTTGATTAGCACATTTTCCATATTAAACTACAAAATGGTATCCTTTCATTTTTCTCGTCGGATTTCTGTAGGGAATTAATTGAGTTCCTCCTTTCTATATCTAAAAAAATGAACTTAATAGTCAATTATTCAATCCCATACAAGGGAAGGGTGGCAATCACACAACCAACAACAATAGATTAAATGAAATGTGTATCTACCAAATTAAACATTGGCGATTGCACCATTTGAATTAGAAAGATAATGATTAACTAGGCTTATAAAAACTTTCTATTTTTAACAAATTTAATTTGAATTATAAAAACTTTCTATTTTATCAATTTAATTTGTAAGTTGGCTAAATGTTTTTTGTTTTTTTGTAAGCTATTGACTCTCGTTTAGGAGTATAAAAAAATAAAGATTTTCCAAAAAAACAAATGCCTATTGTTTCTATTTAACTTTCTTCAAGAACTGTAATGTTGTTCTAGATTTCATTTATACAAAGCAGAGATGAGGGTGGAGATGATCATTGTGCTAATTTTTTTATGGATTAGTTGTTGCAATTTGTTTTGGGAAGTTAGAATGCTTCTTTACCATAATGATTCATGTTTAAAATTTTTATAGTGGATGCTTTATGTTAGTGGGTTGAGTGATTTTTTTAAAAGTGAGTCAATAAATGGATAATGGACAAATTCAATTTTTTCAACCGGTCTAATTTTGTTCTTTTTCTGGAGATGTAAAGTTGAGTCATGTTATATTTTAGACCCGCTATGGGAAAGCCTAGTAAACAATTGTGAGTAATTAGCCTATAGTCACTGCTCATTACTCCTTTATTCAGACTAGAGCTTTTCCAGTCACAGTGGGTGCCCCTAGTGATCATGCACTAATTTTTTTGCATGGTTAGCATGAGTGATTAGCACATGAAGTAGTTGTCCTTGATATTCATGCAAGCAACCAAAGACACAAGAAATATTTAATTAAATAATATGAGAGAAATCCCACTTCACAAAACAGTTAGACTATGAAAGATGAAAGAAGAGATGGATGTGTGCATTAAGTGAATGATATCATGATCCAGGTGGATATCGGTGGCCACCCACCTTTTCCAACTTGCTCAAAACAATTTACTATTTTTAGCAGTTTTTAACTTACAGAGCCATTTTGAGGGACTGAATGAAGGTCTTTTGGGATCAAGCTTCTCAATGATAGCCAAAGGCTCTAATTGAGACCCCAAAATGAATATCCTCGATGATACCTTTCCAATGGGCCATCGTGTGCCTAAAATGAAGATCATATGCAAAAGTTACGACCCTGAGAAGTTGATGTACTAACTTACCCAAAGGGGGCCCACATGACTTTTAGTGCTTGATCTCCTAGGGTAAGGTTTTTGGATGTCTAGGATTTTTGATATTCTTGTTTATTGTAAAAAGGCCTTCAGAGCCTCATTGTAATCATCTTTTTGCGAATGAGCACATCTGTCACATCTGTTCTCAAAGATAAGCCACCACCATTCCAGCAAGCTTGTTTTCCACTGCATTTTACAATTTCAACGTATTTCCTTATTGAATAGAAAACCAATTTTACTGTATCTCTTTTATTCTGTGTTAAGCATCTTTTAATAATTTGTATTCATTTCATTCTGGTCATAAAATCTAGATCAGTGATATCAGAGCAGGCTACTCTTGATCATTTTTTTCAGTGCATGTCCTCGACGAGGTTCGAGTATAGAAAGTTGGGTCTCGAGCTTGTCTCTCTTGAAGACAATCGCTTTCGCACACCCAAGAAAACTTCCACGATGGAAGGAAATAAAAATGATGGAGCGGATGATTCTATCAATATATTGTTTAAGCAAGCTCTCACACGACAGAGGGATGAAATGATGGAGAATGTTTCCCACATCCTTCAACGCCTGCCGATAGGAACATGTGCATCTTCATCAAACAACCACTTTGGAAGCACCTCTCCTTTCAAGGTACAGGTTAATTTTTATATTCCCGTATTTGAAGGTCAGATGGATTCAGATGCCCTAGACAAATGGTTGAATCTGTTAGAAGGTTGTTTCTCTGTTCATAATTTTTTCGACAGGGAAAAGATCACCTTCACACTCCTTAAAGATCTCCCCCATGTCAAACATTGGTGGGAAACTTACTGGGAGCAAAGTTCCACAAAGAAGTCTAGAATATATGGGGTCGATCCCACTTGGGATTCTTTTGTGGATGCGGTAAAGGAACAATATTACTCTATTGGCAACTATGCAGACCAATACATGAGATGGACCACACTGCTACAAGAGAGGGGCTAAGAATTTTCGGAGTTCAAAAATACCTTCCATACCTTACACACCAAGATGGGTATCAAAGACTCGTTCACCGTGCAAGTCATTCTGATATAGGTTGGGGCTCCATTTTGGTCCACTGGCATGATGTCCATGTGATGGATGTAGCGCAAGTATAGGTGGAATTGGGATGCCATTGGCTCCATCTTCTCCTTCTGGTCCCTCTGGTCCTCAACTAGCCATTTTGTACTGGCCTCCAGGTTGTTGATGTGACTCAGGATATCTGTAAGCAGTTTTTTGCGATCCCTGTTATCCTTCCGACTAGCATCTGTCCTTTCAGAGCTCATCTTTCCTATTAACATATTTGTTCGCCACGCCTCCTCCACCGTTTTGTGGTAGAGGATTACTCTAGGCTGTGTGGCTCCTGGGTCCCTTATCCAGTCTTCTTCTTGAATCAGTTCCTTCCAAGCTTTACCCTTGCATTTAGTGTTGATTTCTTTCTCCCACCTGGTGATGATCACTTTTCCCTTTGGTTCGACTAGCGTATGAAAGGTGCCCTTGGCTTCTCTGGCCAGTTGTTCCATCGTTGTAATCCTCCGAGGGCTTGTTGGAAGTTCTTTCCCCTGGGGGCTTCTCTTACTGTGAGTTTTCTTCATATGAACCATCTCTGTTGGTTTGTGGTAGTTTTTTCCTTGGAGTCTCCTCCTGTTCCTATATAGATATCCCCAGTTTATGTGGTAGTTCCCGCAGTTTCTCTTTTCCTGTCTGTATATTTTCTTGGTGCTTCTTCTCTTATGGGGTTTCCCCAGCTGCGGGCTTGTCCTAGCAATCATGGTCTTCCCATAGTGGTGTACCTTCCGGTCCTTATTCCCTGTCTTTGTATGTGTGCTCGTGATGACCCAACCGTAACCCCTGCGCCATTCCTTGCCCTTGCACATTGTACAAATAGTTGTGCTACTCCCTGTACCTGTACTTGGGTGAGGTGTATCCATACTTGTCTATGGTAACATCGTTTTCCCTTCGTCATTGGCGACCTTTTGATTACCTTCTCTGCCTTCCCACGAACTACCCGTGTACTTCCTCCTATTGAAAAGACCTTGGTGTCGTACCCTTGTCTGTTGTGTTGTCTGATTATGCATTGTAACCTTTGATCGAGTGATGGGAAATAAGATTCTGCTTGGATCTTTTGTGCCCATCAGTTAGCCTTTCGTCTCCTTCCTCGGTGTGGTCATCCGTACTTAGGTCGTCGTCACAGTATTTTGTTGCAAGTTGGATGCAGTCTGTTCTGAACTGACTATTCGGGATGTTATTCCAAGTAGTGTCTAGTTCTGGTCCTTCCTTGCTAACCTCCTCATTAGCGATTCTATCCGTCAGTCCATTTGTTGACCTGCATACCCAGCACAACTCCACTATATTCATCGTTTGCAGATGCTCCTGGATTTTTTGCAGGGAGTGTGCTAAGTGCCAGTGCCTCTGAATTTTGCCCACTCTGGTGCCATTTTGGAGTCTCTTCAATATGTTGATAACCAGTGTGGAGCCACCTTCCACGATGGTGTTTGTCATCCTTTCACAGCTTAGGATCTCAAGACCAATCTTCCCAATGTTGTTGGTTGAGTTTCCCATACTCCCAGCATACATCCGGATTGTGTTTCTGTCACTATCTCTTATTACTCCTCCCATTCCTGTCATTCCTAGGTTTCCTTTTGACGCCCCGTTGAAATTCAACTTGAGGGACCTTGCTGGAGGGGGATTCTAGTCGCGCTCACTTATTTGGAGTTGCGGTGGCCGCCTTACTTGAGTTTGGTTGTGCCCATCTTTCAGGTGAAAAACACCTAGGATTCGGGAGTCATGTCCTGCGAGTTGCGCTCTTTCTGTATGGGATTTGAGGCTCTGCACCATTTCTCTTATCAGGGAGATTATTGTTTCCTTGAGCTTCCCTTCCGTCCAGCTTTCGTTCCTGAATATGGGTTGGTTCCTTTCTTTCCATATTTCCCATATGATCATCCCCAGAATGAGATTCCAACAGAGGTTCACCTCTTCATTTTCACTGTAATTCTCATTCCATTTATTGATGGTTGTGCAAATGTTACCTCAGATCCTATTGGACTGTTGAAAGATACCTACCGCCCAATCCCAGATCTCTACTGTGTAGTTTCATTCATGGAGGAGATGATTTGTTGTTTATTCCTTAGCTTGACAAAGGTGGCATCGTGATGGGCTGATAAATCCCCTTTTCCTTAGGTTTTCCCAAGTTAGGATTCATTTGTGAAGTACTAACCATTTGAAAATTTTAATTTTTGGCCATTGGGGACTATTCCAAAGATTATCCCATTGTTGCGCTGGATCCTCTTGGTCCTGGTCTGCAATGTAATGCTAGACTTCTTTCAAGTTGAATTCCTCGCCATATTTTTGTCCCCATCTCAGTTGGTCCTCTTCTTCCGAGACTACAATTTTCCATTTTCCTCCTCCACCTCTTTCACGCTTGCTGCGGTCCGTTGTCTATTTTGTGAACTGAGATTGTCAAAGATTCTCCATTTGTTGTGATCTGTTTCTTGTTTCCAGTAATGGTAGACTCTGGTTTTTCCTTGTGCGGTCATGTCCTATTGGAGTTCCTCCCTATCTAGATTTTCCATTATGGGTTCCTTTTACCAAGAATCCTCCCAGAATCTGGTTGTTTTTCCATTCCTCACTTCCCAAAAGTTGTGTGTCTGGATCCAGGTTTTGTTGCGCCAAGCTAGATTCCAGATGGTTGATCCCTCCCTGGTGCCCCTAAAGCAGATTCAGTCCTGGTCATTTATGTCTGGGGCATACTTGGCCTTTTAGAGGTTTACCCACGGTGTAGAAGTTTCTTTGACCCATCGCCACCAGAGTTTCACCCCGTATGTGTCGTTGGTTACTTGTGGGTCTTGTAGCCCCATACCACCTTTGCTTTTTGGTTTGCAGACCTTCTCCCAGGCCACCAGGGCCATTTTTTCTTTGTTTCCACTCCGCGCCGTAGGAATTCCCTTTGGATGGTTCTTATTTTTAGTAGTATTCCTTTGGGGGCTGGAAATATGGACATCATATAGGTTGGAATTGTTTGCAAAACCGACTTGGTCAATATGAGTCTCCCCACTAGATTGAGGGATCTGTACGCCCAGTTTTTCACCCTCTCCTGTAACTTGTTTATCACTCCCTTCCATGTTGACATTTGGTATGCTTTGTTTGTCAGGGGAATGCCCAAGTACTTGGTTGGGAGTGTTTTGCGTTCAAAACCCAAAATATTGGCCATGTTTCTTTGGATTGTTGGGTTGGTGTTGAAGAAGTAGATCATAGATTTGGAGTGGTTGATCTCGACCCTTGAGGCTTCCCCAAAATATTATAAGATTCTTTTATAGGATTTTTCTTCCTTGACTATGGGTGTGCCATGGAGTAAGGTGTCGTCCACAAACTGTTGGTGTGTGGAAGTAGGGTAGTTTTCAAAGGGTTTGATGCCTGTTATTTCTCCTGATGTTGTTGCACTTTTTATGCTTCGACTGAGACCTTCCATCATCAAAATGAAAAGGAAGGGGGGAAAGCGGGTCTCCTTGTCGGATGCCTCTCGTAGGCCAGAAAGGTTTAACTAGGGCTCCATTTATTAGGAACGAGTAACTTGTCGTGGACATTAGGTTAACAATCCAGTTGATCCAGTGCTGGGTGAAACCAAAGGCTTCCAGAGTCTTGACCATGTAGTGCCATCTAATGTTTTCATAAGCTTTTTCTAGGTCCAATTGTATTATCATTCCCCCTCTCCTCTAAATTTTTAGGGTGTGGATTAGTTTGTGGGCATGGATGATGTTGTCAATGATTTGTCTTCCTTCCACGAAACATGTCTGTTCTTGTGAAATCAGTGTGGGTAGGAGGGGTTTCAATCTATTTTCTATGACTTTGGAGATTATCTTGTAAACCACATTGCATAGAGATATGGATTTGTATCGGTCAGGGGTCCTGGATTCATTTTCTTTGGGGATTAGAGTAATCATTGTAGCATTTAGTGCTTTGAGAATGGAAGTTGTCCATCTGGATTCCTCAAATACCCTATAAATGTCATGTTTGACCACTTCCCAACAGGCTTTGAAAAATTCTTCTGTGAAACCATCTGAGCCAGGGGCTTTCCCATTGGGCATCTCCTGGATCACTTGGTCAATTTCCTCCATAGAAATGGGTTTGTTTAAGTTGTTATTTTTTTCCTCGGTGACTAGATGGGTGATATGTTGAGTTATCCTTTGGATGGCCTCCGTTCTGTCTTTGTTGGGTTCCTGGGCTATCCCATGGAAGTGATTTACTAGAGTATTTTCAATCTCCTTGTGGGATTCTCTCTCGATCCCATCCTGATCCTTAATTTTCAGGATTTTATTGTGGGTTCTTCTGGAAATAGTTTCTCTATGAAAAAACTTGGTGTTCCACTCACCTTCCCTTAGTCATCTGATTCAGGACTTTTGTCGCCAAAGAGTTTCTTCCTGCTTACATCTAGCTTCCCATTCCTGTGTTATCTGGATCTCTTCCTTTTTTCTATCCTCTGTGTAGCCCTTGACTATGTTAGAATATAATGGATGTGTTCATTTTACCATTGACAATATCACTATTGTCACCCAACCATAGGCTGAAGCCACCCTCTGAGCACCTTAACCTTGACAGAGAATCACTCTGAAAGCAAACCCTAGGCTAGATAGCCAAACAAAGGGTAGCACACCTTTCCCCAAGGATAGTGCACCAAACAAGAGCTGATCATATAATCCAAACCATAACCAAGAGATAGTCCAAGACAAAACTGAAATCTGCTAGCTGCAGCAGCTGCAACGGCAGCTCTCCTCCAAACTTGCAAAGAAACTAGGCAACTACAGTGCGCACAAGTGTTTCTCTACAATTCTAAGAATGCCTATGAGAATGAAGACTGGAAACTTGTATTTATACTAATTCCGGCTAACTGCCTTGGTCGAATTCTCATTCTGGATACCTATTTACTCATTATATATTATTTATTCTAGCCAACTTCTTCTCTTGGAGGCTAATAACCTAATACAAATTATCTTCTTGAGCCGACTTGTCTTCTAGGGTTATTAGTCAACTCATTAGGGTTTCTTCTTGCTTCCCATAATATTATATTCACGTTAGGTTTACACATGGAGGTAAATACCTCATGCAGCTACCATAATATCAACACTCCCTCCTAGCTAGGCAGGTATTGAAGGTAATGGTATTGAGCACAAACATACCATTTACCTGGTAACATCAACATAGTCGTATAGACTATCAATGTCATCAATTGCATCGTCTCTCGAAACCATACTCCATCTGAGTAATCAGACATGATTCTGGATAAGTCACTCACTCCATAGAGTGACACAAGAACCATTCTTCTAATCCCGACATATCTCCTATAAGAATAAATGTCCTGGACCATTTTTCGTCTGGGAAATATTTGTCCATTGATCATCCATCTAGTTGATAATCATTTCCAACACTGTTAATAGTCTTCAAGGCAATCAGAACAATATCATTCAATAGAACACAACTGTGTCTATCCATAGTAGTACACAACTACAATCCAGTGGTACACTACCACACCAAGTAGCACACAGGTACTTGATCAGTGACGTATAGTCACAAACAGTGGAACACATCCACCACAGTAGTATACATCTATTGTCTAGAGACATACAGTCTTCATAACAATCATCTGATATCAACCTGCATAGAAACAATGTTTTGATATAAACTGAATCATCTGGGCCATTCTTCCACTCACATCTGTGAGATCTTGGAGGAGCATCTGCCCTCAGAAGGTCAAACATCAATGATGAGCTATTTGGACTATTCTTCTCAAGCAAATAAGAATAACTATCTTGATTTATGATCCTGGACCATTCCCCACCCTGGGTCATTCCTCCGACACTAGACAAGGTGTAACCTAGAGAGAATGAGAATGAGTCTGCCCTAAGGAATGTATGTCCCTGATTGTTGAACCTGGACCATTCCCCACCCTAGGCCATTCCTCCGACACTAAACAAAGTGAAACCTACAGAGAATGAATTTGCCCTAATGAATGACTGTCCGGACCATTTCCTAAGGAAATGGTTTTCCTGCACCAACCTCCAAAACAGACCATTCCTCATGTTAACCACAATGGGAAATCGTTGTCTAGTGAGGTGGGCCAGTCTTCTTGAGTAACCCTCAAGAAGAGAGACTACCCTAGACCATTCCCCATGTTAACCACAATGGGAAATCATTGTCTATGGTACATCAACAATCCATCGAACCATTTTCACTATGAAAATGACCGTTCAATCTAGACCATTTTCCAAACTGGAAAATGTCTATCTATCAGAAATATCAAACCACTTTCCGAACTGGGAAGGAACTGCTCATCCTAGACCATTTTTGAACTGAAAAATGTTTGTCCATCAATCAATAACACATAAGTGCTCCCTCCCAACCTGGGAGTCATCTCTTCCTTTTTCAATAAGGAAGTCGTTTCCACGAGCTCCAGCTTGAGTACGCAAACTCTTTCATCTTGGAAAAAATCTTTACCAAAATGTCTGCTTATCTTCTCATCTGTGGAGATATGTATTGGAGAACCACTTTCTCCTTTCTGGACTTCATCACGGATAATGTAATGCTTGATTTCAAATGTACTTCAGTCTGGAAAACTGGTTTTCTTTGAAGGCTTCATGTAGCTCTGATCAATAAAGTATATCATTGTTGGATTCCTCTTTGGTTCCTGCTAGCTCACAACATTGTGGCAAGGGTTAGACTGGAACATATCCATGTGGCACTTCTTTTTTCATCATGAGATATTTGTCATGGATTGGAAATCCATCATCCCGATCTTCTGAGTTATCATTCTGATACAATATGTTTGTTATAGAAAATCTTCACCATGATTATGTTGTGCATTGGAGGTTCTCCACCAAGTTGTCTTCTTACATCTGCATACAAGGGTCTCTTTCTGGTATGCCTCAAATCCTTGAGGTTGCTCTTCATATGCTCTTTGTTCAATTTCTTTGGAGAGCAGTCTTTGCATTCATCTGATCTAGAACTCCAGCCCATGGATATTGTGGATGATATAATGACTCATGTAGAGGTATGTCTAGTTTATTGGAACAAGTAATCATCATAGTCTTCTCCCTCCATCTGGGAGAACCTCTAGTTCTGGATCTTGCAATGCTTGCATTCATTTACATTATTCTTCATCACAACTTTCAGTTCCTTTGCTTGATTGATTTTAGTAATTCATATCAGGCTGGTAATCTTGTGATTCTCGATACAATGATTGGTTGTTCTGGCTTCTCTTTCTTTCTTGGAATCTTCATGTTCTTCCTCATGTTTTTCTTTAGCTCTTGGGTCCATTGAGTTTCTTATAGATTCCATGCCCTAAAGATTCCACTTCTTCCTTTCATCATAGGATCACGGATGTGGATGGAAAGCCAAGGATACTTTAAGGCTTCTCTTCAAAGAATACTTCTTCTAAGGTCGAACTGAACACATACTACCTTTCATGGCTACTACCATGGATATATACTTCATCATCTTCAATGGATCATAGGATTAGCTCCCTCCTAGTCCTTTCTTCATGTATGAGTGCATGTTTTTCTTTTGGAAATACATAATTGGCTCCCTCCATCTAACAGAGTCCACGCTTCTGTCTGCATCCTTATTGTCTTCTGCAAAGTGTCATAAGTCTTTCTCCAATTTTCTCTTGATTGGTGACTTCTTTATGTCTTTTCTTCTTCTAAGTTTCTTCAAGATTGATTCTCATTTCGGCTTAACTTGTAATAACTTCCACATGATTTGTTTGATGTATTTCATCCTTTCATGTGTATTATCTGACTTGTATAATGATAGAAATCCTTATCTTGTTTGTTCTTCCATAGGTATAGTTCTTCTTAGAACATATTATATTCTAAGAGATAGATATACAAGATATGTACAGAGACTATGCAAAAAAGATATGTACAAGAACTAAGAAGAGTATTGTTACCTTGTCTTAGAAGAAGAAGTCTATTTTATCCTGCTTGGTCTTCGTTGTAGGTTCCTTTTCTTCGACAACTGATGCTTCGTGTGTCCCCTTCCTTTTATTTAGCTTGGGACAATGATTCTTATAGTGACCATACTTTTGACAGTTGAAGCATTGTATTTCTAACATGTCTTTCTCTTGATTTGGCTTCTTCCTTGAACCAAACTTCCTTTTGTTCCTAAAATTCTTGAATATTGTTGTAAAGGCTTGATCATCGTACTTATTTTGGGGTTTCTCTTTTGCACTGATCCTTGATTCTTCTTGAGCACAACAAGTCCAAAGTTCTTCAAATGTAGGATACTCCTTCCTTGTGTTCATGCTTGCGGCAAATGCATCCCATATCTTGGGAAGACCATTGAGTACTATGTTTACCAATTCCTTCTTTGAAATGATCTCTTAAATAGCTTGTAGTTGATCTCTTAACTGTGAAATTCTCACAAATTATGATGTTATGTTGTCATCATCATTCATCTTCATGTCACGGAGCTCATTCTTCAGACTCATTACTTGTCCAGCGTTTTTAACTGAGAAGAGGTTTGTTAGGGCATCGTACATCTTCTTCGATGAGTCAAGATGGGAGATGTAGGGTATCAAGTGGTCTTTTATAGATTCCACTATGATACTCATGGCATTGATGTCAGCATCTTTGAACTTTTCCATAACTGCAACGTTTTGTGGTTCTTTCTCTTTTCCTTCTTCAAACTCTGGTTTCACGATATCTAGCACTTTATTCTTGGCAAGGATGAGGTCAATCCTTGTCTTCCACACTCTGAAGTTAGAAGCTTCATCTAACTTGTTTTCTGACTTCATAGAGTAATTCATCACTTCTTTGACTTGGTCAACTCTAGATTTGACCAAAAACTCAAACTTTACGTCTTGGCTTGCTGAGAGTACCAGGAGATGAGCTAGGCTAGGGCGCACTAGTCTATCCAGAAATTAGGTCAATCCCTTCACTTAAGGAACGTCAACAAGAGGATTAGTGTTTCTGCAATTGCACCTGATAGTAACCCTAGTCGCAGTGCTTTGGTGACTACTCCTGCTAGAAACCCTAGCGACCGTTCTTCAACGAGCTTAATATCCTTATGGCTATGCTTCCTTCCAACGGTTAGACTAAATGAAGGAGGTTTGGGTCCATAACTTGTTAGAATATAATGGATGTGCTTGTTTTACCATCGACAATATCACTATTGTCACCCAACCATAGGCCGAAGCCACCCTCCGAGCACCTTAACCTTGACAGAGAATCACTCTGGAAGAAAACCCTAGGCTAGATAGACAAACAAAGGGTAGCACACCTTTCCCCAAGGATAGTGCACCAAACAAGAGTTGATCAGATAGTCCAAACCATAACCAAGAGATAGTCCAAGCCAAAACCGAAATTTGCTAGCTGCAGCAGCTCCAACGACAACTCTCCTCCAAACTTGCGCAGAAACTGGGAAACTGCAGTGCACACAAGTGCTGCTCTGCAATTCTGAGAATGCCTGCCAGAATGAAGACTGGCCTCCTGTGTTTATACTAATTCTGGCTAACTGCCTGGGCTGAATTCTCATTCTGGATACCTATTTACTCATTATATATTATTTCTTTTGGCCGACTTCTTCTCTTGGAGGCTAATAACCTAATACAAATTATCTTCTTGAGCCGACTTGTCTTCTAGGGTTATTAGTCAACTCATTAGGGTTTCTTCTTGCTTCCTAGAATATTCTATTCTCGTTAGGTTTACATGTGGAGGTAAATATCTCCCGTAGCTACCATAATATCAACAGGCTATGCATATTTCCTGGATTTTTCTCATTTTGTCTTCAATATTTTTTTTCTCTTGGTTTATATTTCCAAAGATTTCCTTGTTCCACTCCTTGAGCTTATATTTGATGTGCTTTAGTTTCTTATAGAGTTTGAACATCCTTGTCCCTTGCTTTGGTTGTTCCTCCCGCCACCATTGTTTGATATTCAGCTTGAAAGTGGGGTGTTCGATCCAAAATTTCTCAAATCTGAAAGGTCTATTCTTCGGTGTGGTTTGTAAGTTTTCTTCCAGTTGGATTGGCCAATGATCAAACGCTCCCCAGGGGAGGATGCTGCAGTCTAAGGTTAACCCCTGCAGAATGATAGACTCTGACACCAAGAATCTGTCTAGTCTTGTCGCTACCTGATGTTTATTCATTCGTTTATTGTTCCAAGTGAACTGTCCATTGTTAGTTTTGATGTCCACCATCTCCGTTGTGTCTATGAACATTGAGAAATATTTCTCATCTCTATCCAATCTTCTAGTACCTCCTTTTTTCTCTGCAAGTGACGTGATGATGTTGAAGTCCCCTGCCAGGATCCAGTGGAGGTTGCTGGATCAAGTTTTTAGGTTTTCTAGGTCTAGATTCATTCTTCTCTTACCCTCTAGCATCTGGGGTCCATACACATTAGTGCATAGAATCACCTTCGTATTTCCAATGATTTGCATGCTAACTAAAAGTGTGTGCATGGTAGCTTTGGTTGTTATTAGGCTCATCACTTGTGGGTTCCACAAGGTGAGAATACCTCCTGCCATCTATTGTCCTTCAACCGCCACCATCTTGTACTTGCTCCATTGTTTTTTGTTGATCGTTTCCATTTTTTCTGTAGTGCATTTTGTCTCTTGGATGAAACAAAGGTCCGATTGTTCCTTCCTAAGTCTACTTTTGAGGATTCTCTGCTATCGTGGGCTATTTAGGCCTCTTATATTCCATGTTATAATCTTCATTTAAACATGTGGGGGGGAGTTGGGGAAGAGCTTCTTGATCTTACCTGAGCTTATCGGCAACGCTTTGAGCTCTTGTAGGGCTACGCTGTTTGATTTTCTTCCTTTTTTCCTTCTCGTCTGCTTGGGTGAGAGTTGTGGTTGTCCCTTGTAGACTTTGATTCCTAGGTCTCCTATCTCCCCATGTGTGCGCTTGAGCCCTTTGGATTTGGCTTCCTCCCTTAGGAGGAACAGGTATAGGATGCGGTCTAGTTTCTCCGTTGGTACGTTGTCTACTCCCTACCTCTTCCATTATTCCAATATGTTTGGGAGATCTATCCCTTCCCTTTCCACAAGGTCTCTGGGATCAGGGTCCTCCGTGCCTAGTTCGCTTGGGGTCATGTCCGAATCTCCGTCTGCTTCCTGCATGGGGGTGTTGGCATCTCTGGTTCCTCTGTCCATAGGAGTTTCTCTACCCCCCTGTTCCTTCTTGTTACTTGGACTATCTGTGGGCTCATTTGTTGCTTGTTCTCTGGCTTCTTGAGATTTTTTTGATTCCTTTCCTCATTCTACCCCTTTGTTGGTTTTGTCCCATCCTTCTTTTCTATTCTTGGCCTCTGGGTTTCTCCCTGTTGGGGTTTTACTTGGTTTCTTGTTAGCTCTGTTTTTGTGGTTCGACTTTATAAACCCATCCTCATCCTACTATGGTTTGGTGCTTTCCGCTTCTTGTTTTTTATTGAGAGGACATTCTCTGATTAGGTGTCCATGTTTGTGACATCTTCTACATCTGAAGGGGATCTTCTCGTAGTCTATGTTTTGTATCCATTCCTCATCCCTAAATTCCAAACTTATGGCTTCTGGGAGTTCTCCCGACACATCCATCTCTATGCAGATTCTTGCGTAGGTTGTATATCTCCTTTTTAGGGTGGCTTCTAAAGTCTTCACATATTTTCCCATTGTGTTCCCTATTGCTTCGAAGGTAAAGGGTAGCCAGTAATCTAACAACAGGGAGTAAAATCTCAGCCAGACAAGTACATTTTTTAAAGTCTCTTTTTCTGGGGAGAATTTTTCCTTCCAGGCCGCATGTACAGTCCTGTTGAGGTGTGGAAGTATGCCCCCTTCTCAAAGACCCTATCCCTGTCTTCCAGGTTCATGAATACCACTGTCAAAAAACCTTTCGAGCCTAGGTGGAGCTCCACTTCTCTGCTTAGCTTCTAGTGATATTTAATCTAGTTGCGCAACATTCTTTCTGTGGGCCACAAACCATAAACTTGCATATTAGCGCATGTGTCTTCATCTGGTCCCTGTAGAGTTGCGTTTGTGGGTCCTCTAGGATTACCTTGTGTATCATTGTTGTTTTAGGTTTACATGGGTTGTGCCCTTCTGCCCCATTGGGTCTCTCTATTTCTTGTGCAACATTCTGAGTTTCTCCGGCTTCTTCCCCCATGCAATCACGTTTTCCCTGGTTCCTTTCCTAACTCTTTTCCGGGTCTAATCCCAAGGTGCTTGTCATTGGTGCCTTGAAACCTATGCCTCTTGGCCCTTTCCCCTTGTCCACCATTACCTGCTTGTATGAGGGAGTTCCATTACCCCCCCCTTTGGTGCTCATGTTGTCCTCTACCATGGTCGTGACTGCCTAACCCTAGCTTGCAGTGGCTCCAAAATGTAAGGCATAGAGATAATATTAGCCTGTAGAATTATTATGTGAACAAGAAGACTCTCAATTGATCTGCAAAAGATCGGTACCTTGAAGAAGAAGACATGTGGTGGATCTGCATAATATGGGTACCGTACTTACCATAAGATCATCTTCCATGTTATCTTAATAAGCAATAGAAGATTTTCTCAACATGTAAAATTTATATTATTTATCAATAATTTAACTATTAAATATATAATTATGTATAAATTAACAGGGGAAATTAAAATCAAATTTGATTAAAATTTAGCATAGTTCAATAGCTAATGACCATTTATAATTTACTTAATTAAATTTATGTTTTTAATCATTGAAAAAATAGATTTATGTATATGATTTTATTATTAATTTTATTAAATACGACTTCGATTTTTTACAATTATTAATTTTAATATTTTTATAAGTTTCTTATTCAATTTCTAAATATAATTTCATTGATGATGATGATTATTATTAACGTCCACTAAGGCAGAATTGGTCTATCATACCTTTAAGAGGGTAAGTGATTACTTGTGATTCTTTAGAATTTTGTTTCTGTGCTCGAAAAGCATTAAGAGAAGCTTTCCGAGATCACCATACTTTTGTTGAGTTAAGATGTTAGGAAGGTTGGTAGTGTGGTAAATATTTTGAAAATGAGATCTAATATGGGTATAGGCTGGACAATCTAAGAGAAAGTGTTTTTCATCTTCAACCTTCTTAGTGTCACAAAGGTGACACACTCTTTCATCCCATGGCGTTTTAGGAATTGACCAACGCCCAATTTCACTATGGAGCTCGTGAGAATTTGTTCTTATCTTAGCAATGCTTAATGGAGCTTGTGAGAATTTGTTATTATCTTAGCAATGCTTATTTTTTTCTTTACAATTGGTAAAACATATAGATAATTTTAATCTTCTAGATTAGGGTTGATTACATCTTTATAATACCTTAATTTTCTTTTTTCCTCTAACTCTTTATCACACCACATTTTCTCTTTAAATTTTGATTTGACATTTTTTTAATAATATCTTTTTTTAATAATATAATTATCTATTCAACGTTTATAACTTATTTCTATTTATGTATTTATCCTTTTAATCAAAATAATTATTAAATCTTTAAATATAACTTCATTTTGAAATTCTAAATATAAAATCATTTCCATATATATATATATATATATATATATATATATATATATATATATATATATATAACTACTTCTACATATAATTTTATATATTTTCAATATGTATTTTATAATTGTATTTATCCTTTTAATCAAAATAATTATTAAATCTTTAAATATAACTTCATTTTGAAATTCTAAATATAAAATCATTTCCCTATAATTATTATATTTAGAAAATATATATATATATATATATATAACTACTTCTACATATAATTTTATATATTTTCAAATGATTAAATGATTATATAATAAGCTATGCATATGCTAACACATTTATTTTAATACTAGATCTATTAAACCATGAAAAGTGTCTTACTATTTAAAACTTTTTTGTTTTATATTTATGTTTTTGGACATTAAATATTAAATATCAAAAACTTTTTTGTTTTATATTTATGTTTTTGGACATTAAATATTAAATATCAAATTTATTTTCATTTTAGTTTATTATTGTTTAACACATAAACATTGTATATATCTTTCTTCTAAACTATAGAATGCACTTTATTTTTCTCAATACAATTAATGCACTTCATTTTTCTCAATACAACTATAACATAGTTAAATTCTTCAATATTTTAGTTTATTCATGTCACAAATAAAGATGTTACATTCATTCTTTCCCCTTTGTAAAATACATTTCAATGTTTTCAATGCAACTATAATATAGTGAAAAAGACAAAACTTTTAAAATGATTAAAATCAAATTAGTGACTAAAGAGTGATTACAATTTTAGAATTTTTAATTATGTTTCAAAATTCATATAAAATATGTTCCAAAAGACTTAAGTTCATATAAAATATTTTAGATGAAACAAAATTTATTTCTACATGAATCATTTCTTCGCTCAACTTAATTCTTATTGAAATCAATCACACTCTAACCATCTTAATGTTGAAACATTAATTACTCGTGCTCTTGCTCATTAAATGAGGTCGGTGAAGATAAACTAGCTGAAAAAAATAGCGAAACTTCGTAACGGTTCATATCTATGTTCTTGAGACTTCTTGACGATTTTTCGGATCTCGATAAGCAATAGTGCTGCCGATTAACAAACTACCAATTCTATAAATTAAATCCCACACCGGACTTACAAATTCAGAAGTTAGTTTGCATTTTTATAGTTCTCATNCCCAAGCTACTTGTGTTCACCTTAATCGTCAAATTAATCAGGTCAGCTTAGAAAGTAAGCAGGAGAAATACCAGGCGGACAGAGCAGCGACAAGATCAGTTCAAGCACAACAGCAGTTTCAAACTTCTCATTTCGCTTTCAGTTTGGTGAACACGTGAGTGAATGAAGGAACGAGCGAAAGAGCTGGACGGAACCCGCAGGTGTTTGACTTTACACAACGAAAACCCCAATTCAGGACTCGCAGGTAAGCGTCCGATCCGAGTCCATCTCAGGTAAGCGTTTGCAGGCTCCCGCAGTGGCCGTAGGTGGAGATTATCAACTAGAAGTCCCCATTGCTTCTCTGTCAATTTCCCCTTTTTATACTGACAGATTGATTAACTTCAAGAATGTATGCAAACTGTTTGAAGAAAGCTTTCAATAACAAGAATCAGATGCATGTTGTCTTAAAGGCAGTGGCAGACACCCAGGGATAGGGACAGGGACAGAGACAGTGGGCTCATCTTGAGGGACAGTGGGCAGGGAC
>ML797473.1:725660-741479 GCA_009831015.1 Picea engelmannii
ACCCATGTGAGCATCACCTAATCCAATGAATTCCAAGTGGATTATTCAACTTCATATATTTCATTGTGTTACAATAATTAATCCACACTATATATTCCCCCCGCACCCAAAACAAACCTTGTGAAATTCCCTTCTTCCCTTGAGTAACCGATGGAGGGCGACTCAACTACCAATTGGTAACCCCAAGAGACTTGACTGGATTTGAACATGTGATATATAAACTCCCCATCGACAATATGCTTTGGACATATGGTTCAACTAATTATACTAATCCTTAGAGCTTAGCACCCTATATACTTATTTAAAGATCCTTTTCTATTTTATAGAAAAATAATAACAACTTTTAGGATGAAAATCATATTTCAACCTTCTTTTTCAAAAAGTGAGTTTTACACTTCAATTTAATATATATACTTTCTTAAAATGCTTAATAAAATAAGTTAAATACACCTAATACATTTAGGTATTGGAATTGTTAATATAATATAGATACCTTTTTATTTTTATCATCTTACAAATACCATGATAAGTGGAATATGAGAATGACAAAACATGAATTAAGTGGAATATGAAAATAATATAATATGAATTTTATTTATTTGTCAAAATTTACCCACGATAATGTACTCACCCAACTCCTTGAAGTGGATAATTATTTTTAGTGAAGTTGGGTGATCTAGCTACAAATGCCAAGATAACCACAGCTAAGTGGTGGTGGAGGTGGAGTTACTTGTATGGTACGCAACCAGGTTGGTTGCCTTGAAAGCAAACAAATTTAAGCAATGCTCATATTACGCACATATAACCAAAGCAAAGGAATTTGGACAATTTCTTCCTATTGAGTTTTATGGGAATCTTCAAGGAGTCTGTAGTGATTGTTGTGAACAATCTTTCCTTCTTCACTTCTATCGCCTTTCTACTCTTCTACCCAGTCTCTGCTTTCTGCCTGCCATTTCTATCGCCTTTCTACTCTGGGCAAGAGCAGCCGTGGCCCATACAGTAGCCTCTACTAATAATTGAAATTATATAAAATTAAATATTTTTTTAAGAAAAAATACAATTTCAAAAATCATACGTATTCATGTTTTATATAAAATTTATATCTTCACATAATTATAAATACTAATTCAATATTTATTTTTATATTATTGTTATTATTATATATAAATTATAAAAAAATATTTATATATATTAATATTATGAAAAAATGATATATATATATATATATATATATATATATATATATATATATATATAATTGTTAGGTTATGAAACATGGTATGTACAGTAAAATAGCATGAATGTAACAAAGTTAATTTATAAATACAAATATGTTATTAAACTTTTTTATATTGATGTGATAATATTTTTCATATTTTTAAATCTTGTTATTACATAAATTAAAATTTTTATATAAGTAATTTTCATATTATCATATTAATTTTTTTATATAATTATTTTTCATTTTACTAAATTTAATTAATATAATAACTTATTTAAAGATGTAATTTTTTATATTTATTTTTTTTGTAAGTGAGTGTAGGAATCTGTATTACTGGTAAGTGTTATGATATAGAAAAGTGGAGCTCTTGGTCTGCCTAGAAGGAAACCAGACCAGGGGGTCCCAATTGTTCGAGTTGATAGTTGTGGTGGATGGTACTGGTTTGCCACCAGGGGAAACCAGACCAGACCTTCCAAACCCAGTTTGAAAATAAACATAGACATAAAGAAAAAACTAAAACTTCCCACTAAACAAGAGTTGTTATAGATCTAAACTAACCTATCATTGTCTGGCATTACTGCCATACATTAACAAATTATAAAGCCGGAACTATGAGGTGTTTCAACACCTGGGGGTGCTCCTTCCTACCATCCGTCTGGCTCTTGTTATCTTCCTTCGGGGAGATCGTGCGAGTCTTCCTAATTTGGGTTGGTGGGCCTTATCCATTGGTAGGCGTGATGTCCATATGATGAACATAGCATAGGTAAAAGTGGAATTGAGCCGCCATTCGCTCTAGCTTGCATTTTTTGTCCTTCTCTACCTCTACTAACAGTTTGATGATAGTTTCCAAACTATTGAGACGACGTAGGAACTCGTCCAACATTGGCTTGTTTTCCCTGTTATCCTCCTGTCTGGTTTCTGTCTTTTCTGAATGCACTTTCTCGATCAACATCTTGGTTAGCCAGACCATCTCTATCGTTTTGTGGTAGAGGGTTTCCTTGGGTCGCGTGGCCCCCGGATTAGTTACCCATTCTGCTTCATGCAACAAGTCATCCCACTCTTTACCTTTGCGCTTGTCCTTTAATTCCTTTTCCCACCGGGTGATGGCCTTCTTCCCCTTTGGCACAACCAGAGAGTGGAAGGTGCCTTCTGCTTCTTTCATTGCCTGCTCCATTCTTGTTAATCGCCACAAGTTGTCTGTGACTTCCTTCCCAATGGGGTTCCTCTTCCTGTGCATTTGCTTCAGTCATGCCATCCTGATTTGTTTGCCGCAAGTCCTGCTCTGGCTACTCGACCTGTACCTCACTTCATAGTTATCCTTATTTTTCCTGCCCTTGACACTGTAATATCCCTTACTGTTGCGATCCTTTTGTTTGCGTCTATTCTTGTTGTCCCTCTTCTTATGGGAGTGCGAGCCTCTACTTCTAGCCCTGGTTCGCCCGAGGTGGTGAGCGCTACCATCATTTTGTGTTGTTATGACATGTTTGACCATGATGGTTCATCCTTTATCCCTATGCATTCCCCTACCCTTGCTCGCTTGTGATCTGACTGTGCCTCTCCCCATACCTATACTGGGGGCTAGTGGATCGTTCCTGGTTATCACCAACCCCTCGTGCCTTACGTCATTCATTGTATTCAACTTGCTACCTGACCATTCCCCCGTACTTTCCCCGCAACTCTTACTCACGTATCAACCTTGTTTCCGGTGGCCCACTTGTTGCTTGTTGCGATCTTGCATGATGATTGGTGGTCAAGTGTTAGGCATTCATATTCTTCCTGGGTCCCACGTACATTCCGAGAGGCCTTGCGTTGTCCTTGAATCCGATTTGAAATCGGATTCAGTCCTCCTCAATGTGACTTTCCACACTTACACCACCATCATGATCTTTAGCCGCCAGATGGTTGCAGTCTGTCCTAAGTTTCCCGCTCGAAATGTTGATCCAGGCTTCGTCTAGTTCTGGGCCTTCCTTGCCGACCCCCTCATTGGCAAGTCTGTCCGCTAGAGAATTTGCTGACCTGCGCACCCACCGCAAATCCACTGTTTTCAGAGTTCTCAGACGCTTCTCCATTTTATGCAGGGAGTGTGCTAGGAGCCAGTGTCTCTAAACCTTTCCCACTCTTTTGTCATTTTGTAATATTTTTGTCATGTTGATAACCAGGGTGGAGTCACCTTCCACGATGGTGTTTGTCATCCTTTCTCGGCTTACAATTTCAAGGCCAAGCTCCAGGGATCCAAATTTCGTTGTGTTGTTGGTTAAGTTTCCCATAGTACCGGCGTATAGTCGGATGATATTGCCACCAATGTCTCTGATCACTCCACCTGCCCTTGCCACTCCCATATTTCCTTTTGTCGCCCCGTCGAAATTTAGTTTGAGGAATCCTAACGGAGGGGGAGTCCAGTTGCGGGCTCCTATCTGGAGTTGCGGATCATGCCCCACAGGTATGTTGTTGCTCCATTCTTTTAGATGGAAAAATTCCAGGATGCGGGAATCTTGGTCTGTGAGTTGAGATTGCTCCTTATTGTAGTTGCGTCTCTGCATCGTTTCTCTTATTTGAGTGACTATTGCATCCTTTAGTCTTTCTGTCGGTGGGCTGACATTGCTGAAGATGCGTCGGTTCCTTTCTTTCTAGATTGCCTAGATGATCATCCCCAACGTTAGATTCCAACAAAGGTTCACCATTTTATTTTCACTATAACTTTCATTCCATTTTTTGATGGTTGCGCTAATGTTCCCCCAGACCCTATCGGATTGGTGGTAGATGTCTTTCGTCCAATCCCAAATATCCTCTGTGTAACTGCAATCATCGAGGAGGTGATTAGTTGTTTCCTCCTTGACCTAACAGAGATGATAGTGAGAGGGGCATGTGAAACCCCTTTTCATAAGGTTCTCCCAAGTTAGAATTCGGTTGTTTACTGCTAGCCATTTGAACATTTTGATTTTTGGCCATTGGGGACTCTTCCAGATCTTTTCCCATTGTTGCTCTGGATTTTCTTGGCCCTAGCCCGTGATGTAATACCGTGCTTCTGTTAAGTTGAATTCACCCCTATTTTTCCGGCCCCACCTCAATTGACCATCTTCATCCGAGACCCCAATTTTCCTTTTCCCCAATTCCTCCTCTACCTCTTTCGTTATTGTTTCGATCTGGGCTCTATTTTATGGATTAATCTTGTCCCAGATCCTCCATCTTGCATTGCCATCCCCTTGCTTCCAGTAATGATGGATTTTGGTTTTTCCTTGCCCAATCATTTCCTGTTGGATCTCCTCCCTGTTCGAAGTGTCCAGTTTGGGTTCATGTTGCCATGCGTCGTCCTAGAACCTTGCTATTCTACCATTTCTGACTTCCCAGAAGCTATGATTATGGATCCATTTCTTATTGCGCCAGGAAGGATTACAGATGGTTGATACCTCCCTTGTTCCCATGAATCGAATTCGTTCCTGGTCGTTGATGTTTTGTGTGTACTTGGCCTTCCAGAGGTTCGCCCACGACACCATTTTGTCCTTTACCCATCTCCACCAAATCTTTTCCCCGTAGACCTCATTGGTTACCTGTGGGTCTTGTAACCCCATACAACCTTTGATTTTTGGTCTACAAACCTTGTCCCAAGCCACTAGGGCCCATTTCTTTTTGTTTTCTGCGCCCCGCCACATGAAATCTCTTCGAATGGCTCTTATATTTTGTAGCATTACTTTGGGGGCTGGAAACACTGACATCATAAACGTTGGAATTTCTTGTAGAACTGTTTTGGTGAGGATAAGCCTTCCGGCCAGGTTTAGAACTCTGTATATCCAATTTTTTACCCTCTCCTACATTCTGTTGATAACACCTTCCCACATAGCATTTTTGCAAGCTTTGTCCGTCAGGGGGATTCCCAAGTATTTCGTTGGGAGCATTTTACGTTCAAACCCCAGAATGTTGGCCAAGCTCCTTTGAATTACCAGATTAGTGTTGAAAAAATATATCATGGAATTGGAGTGATTGATTTCCGCCCTCGAGGCTTCCCCAAAGTATTCTAATATTCTTTTATAAGCCTTCACTTCCTTTACCATGGGTGTTCCATGGAGCAGGGTGTCATCAACGAACTATTGGTGTGTGGAGGTTGGACAATTTTCAAACGGTTTGAGGCCTTTTATTTCACCAGCTGCAGTTGTGCTTTTAAAGTTTATGTTGAGTCCTTCCATCATTAGAATGAACAAGAAGGGGGATAGAAGATCCCCTTTTTTGATGCCTCTATATGGACATAAAGGTTTCGCTGGGGCTCCATTTATTAACAATGAGAAGCTTGTTTTTGAGACCAGAGTGACGATCCATTTGATCCAATGCTAGTTGAAACCAAAATCTTCCATCGTCTTGGCCATGTAGTGCCATCTTATTTTTTCATAGGCCTTCGCCAGGTCAAGTTGGATTATCATCCCTCCTCTCCTTTGGATTTTTAGTGTGTGAATTATCTCATGGGCGTGGATGATGTTGTCCAGGATTTGTCTTCCTTCCACATAGCCCGCCTGTTCCTATGAGATCAGTGTGGGAAGGAGTGGCTTCAATCTATTGGCTATGGCTTTGGAAATTATCTTGTAAACTACATTGCACAAAGTTATAGGCATGTAGCGGTCTGGGGTCCTAGATTCATTTTCTTTTGGGATTAGAGTGATCATTGTAGCATTTAAAGATCTCAAGATGGAGGCCGAGCACCTAGAGTCCTCCACCACCCCATAAATGTCATACTTAACCACATCCCAACAGGTTTTGAAGAATTCCAGTGTGAAGCCATCTGGGCCTGGGGCCTTTCCATTGGGCATCTCCTGGATCACTTGGTCAATTTCTTCCTTTGCGATGGGTTTTCTTAGGCTGACATTTTAATCCTCTGTGATCAATTTGGGGATGTGTTGAGTTATCCTTTGTATGGTCACGGATATGTCTTGGTTAGGCTCTTTGGCTATCCCCTAGAAGTGATTGACCAGTGTGTTTTCAATGTCCTGGTGGGATTCTCTTTCGATCCCATCTTGATCCCTAATATTTAATATTTTTTTATAAGATCTTGTTGCAATAGTTGTTCTATGAAAAAACTTGGTGTTCCTCTCCCCTTCCTTTAGCCACCTTATTCTGGATTTTTGGCGCCACAAAGTTTCTTCCTACTTGCATCTTGCTTCCCATTCATGGGTCATTTGGATCTCTTCTTTTTTCCGGGCCTTTGTGTATCCCTCTTCGATGCAAAGTTCCTAGAGAAACATCATCCTATCCTCAATACTTTTTTCCCCCTAGTTTATGTTGCCAAAGACTTCCATGTTCCACTCCTTGAGTTTTTGTTTGATGTACTTGTGTTTCTTGTATAGTTTGAACATCCTTGTCCCTTGGTCCAGTAGTTCCTTCTACCACCATTGTTTGATGTTCTCCTTGAAGGTGGGATGGTCGATCAAAAATTTCTCAAATATAAATGGTTTGTTCTTCGGTGTGGTTTGAAAATTCGCTTTCAATTGAACCGACCAATGGTCTGATCCCCCCCAAGGGAGGATGTTGCAATCCAAAGCTAGTCCTTGCATAATGATGGATTCTGACACCAAGAATCTGTCTAGCCTTGTAGCTACTTGGTGGTGAGCTATTCATTTATTGTTCCAGGTGAACTGTCCATTGTTGGTTCTGATGTCCACCAACTCCAATGTGTTGATGAAAACTGAGAAGTCTTCCACATTTCTATCCAGTCTCCCGGTGCCCCCTTTTTTCTCCACAAGAGTAGTGATGATGTTGAAGTCCCATCCAGGCTCCAGTGGAGGTTGCTGGTTCGATCTCTTAGATTCTCTAGGTCTAGGAGCATTATCCTTTTCTCCTGCAACACCTGGGTACCATACACATTCATGCATAGAATTTTCGTCGTGTTCCCTATGATTTTCATGTTAACAGACAATGTATGTCTCGTGGCTTCTGCTATAAGTAGGTTCACCGATTTTGGGTTCCACAAGGTGAGAATGCCTCTCATCGTCTGTTGAATTTTGACAGGAAACATCTTGTACTTACTCCAATGTTTTTTACTGATTATTTCCATTATGTCTAGTGTGCATTTTGTCTCTTGAATGAAACAAAGGTCAAGTTGTTCCTTCCTCAGTCTATTTTTAAGGATTCGTTGCTTTCTTGGGTTGTTTAGGCCTCTTGTATTCCAAGTTATAATATTCATTTAAAAATGTTGGGAGGGGGAGTTGGGGAAGAGATTTTTAATCTTACCTAAGTTTATCAGCATGGCTCCTAGTTCTTGTAGGGATAAGCTATTTGATTTCTTGCATTTCTTTCTCCTTGCCTGCTTGGGTGAGTGTTGCGGTTGTCTATTGCCTGTTTTGATTTCCAGGTGTCCTATATTTCCATGCATGTGCCTGGTACATTTGTATTTTACTTCCTCCCTTAGGAGGAAGAGATATTGAATGAGATTTAGTTGCTCCGCTGGAACATTGTCAACTCCCTGCCTTTTCCATTGTTCCAGTATGTTCGAAAGATCTATTCCTTCCCTTTCCACAATGTCTTTGAGATTCGGGTCTTTTGTTCCTACCTCTCTTGGTGTCATCTCATCATCTACGTCTACCTCCTGCATTGGGGTGTTGTCTTCTTTGTTTCCTCCTTCCATAGGACTTGCGCTACCTCCCTGTTCTCCCTTGTCGCTTGGATTTTCTGGGTTCTCATGAGTTGCTTGTTCATTTGTTTCCCTGAATTTTGTCTTTTCCTTGCCTCCTTCTTCCCCTTGGTTGGGCTTGCCTCTTCCTTCTGTTCTAATCCTGGCTTCTGGGTTTCTTCCTGTTGGGGCCTTGCCTTGTCTTTTGTTTCCTCTACTTTTGTAATTTGGCTTCACAAACCCGTCCTCATCCTGCTATTGTTTGGTGTTTTTCAGTTCTTTTTTTTATTGAGAGGAAATTCTCTTAGTAGGTGTCTATGTTCACGACATCGAAACAATATCTGTTTGTATTATATGCTCTGTATCCATTCCTCATCCCTAAAATCTAGGCTTATGGCTTCTGGGAATGCCCCCGAGACATCCATTTCTATGCAGATCCTTGCATAGGATGTGTATATTCCTTTTAATGTTGCTTCTGATGTCTTGACATATTTTCCCATCTTTTCCCTATTGCTTCGAAGGTGGACTGTATCCAGTAATCTAGCGGTAAGGAGTAAAGCCTCAGCCAGTCTGGGACATTTTTGAATGTTTCTTTCTTTGGGGAGAAGTTTTCCTTCCACGGGCACATGTACAACCCCGTTGAGGCGTGGAAATATGGCCCCACCTCAAACATTTTATCTCTATCCTCCAAGTTCATAAAGACTGTTGTAAAGAAGCCTTTTGATCCTAGGTGGAGTTCAACTTCTCCACTTGGTTTCATTGGTATTTTATCCAGCTGCACCACGTTTTTTCTATGGGCCACAAGCCCATGAACTTACAGATCAATGCATGTGTCTTCATATGATCCAGGAAGAGTTTTGTTTGGGGGTCTTCCAGTATAAATTTGGGGATCAATGTTTTCTTAGATTTACACGGGTTGCGCCCATCTACCCCACCAGGGTTCGTTGTTTCTTGCGTATCGTTATGGGATTCTCTGGCCTCTTCCCCCATGTGATCACTTTTTTCTTGGTTTCCCTCATGATTCTTTCCCAATCCTGGTCCTGAGGTGCCTATCAGAGGTTCCTTGAAACCAACATCATGTGAGCCTTTCCCTCTGTCCACCATCACCTGCTTGTAGAAGGGGGTTCCACTCCCTCCCCTTTGGTAATCATGTTGGTCGTGTTGTAACCATGTATGTTAAACCCTAGGTTGAGACTAGTGTTGCAAACCTACCTCGATAGGTTCTAGATGTAATTTTTTATATTGATATCACATCATTTTTTATATTATTTATTTTCCATATATATATATATTTTTAATTTTAATATTAATCTTATAATAGCATTTATACTCTAATTTTTTTGTCATTATAAAACATTGTCTTCAAATTAAATATTTATATTTATGCTGATATTCCAAGGGTAAACCACAACAGATAGGTATGACTGCAGAAATCAACTCAATTCCATTGTATGCTATATAAAATAATGTGCAAGATAAGAAAGAGGCCTACCTCAATCCAACATTTGATGATGTTCCACCATTGAGCACTTCGACCCAAAGCTTTATACATGCAACAAGTTCTCAACAAACAAGCATAGCAAGTACATGGTGATAGTATAAAGGGGTTAGCACATTAGATAGCATAATCCATTAATAAACATTACAAACATGCCCATGGATAATAATCATATATTTGCATGATACCAAGAGGACGGGAAAGGAGTATTTCTATTAATAATTGATCAACATAAGTGACAACATTACAGAATTCCGTGTCGGCGCGGTTCAAAAACAAGGAACCAAGTTCCTTCCAATTGGGCCTCCACCACTTCAATACTCCACCAAAGGAAATCTCATAGGAGAGAGACAATGAGGTTCTCTCAACAATAGGGAAAGAGCTTGGGGGATGAACAATGTGTTCATACATGAGGGACAAAGGGATCCAGACTCAATATGAAGTAATTTCTCCAGAGTAAATTTTCTCTCAAAGTTGAATGCCTTCTCCTCTTTTCCATAGCTCGGAATTGTGCTTTTATAGTTTTCAAAATGCAACTAAAGGGTCGATTCAGAACATTTCCAGTATGTGGAAGGCCAAGGATCAGAGATCTCCTATCGTGACATGGAAACCTGACTCCATTTTGTATTTTCTGGAACAAATCTTGATGTACACGGGCTGTAGTGGAGAAGCCTGTGTATACGCATGATGTATAGCAGATAGGCCGTGTATATGTGGAAAAATGTGTATTTTTGGCTCTGGATTCATCAAAAGGGGATGACAAGTCTGCATAGGGAAATGGAAAAAGGCCCTCTATGCAAGATAGAAATGGTGGGGAAAATCTTGCTATAATAGATGCCCCCTAATGTGTGACATCATAGGAGTATCTGTGATGGCCGAAATACATTATAAATAACCCAGGAGTGGAGTGGTAGAGAACCAGTTGGAAGAACAAGGGAGTAAGAAAAAATCTGGGTTTGCGTCTATTCTTTGCAGTTTCTTTTTCGAGCGGGTTCCAGGTCTGGGACATAGAGTGGAGATCCTTCCTACAGAACCACGTGATCCAGCCATGATGCGGTGGATAGAGGTCATGAGATGATAGGGGGGAGGTAGGGTATCAACACCCTACACCGATGATTTTTTCTTCTGGTAGCGACAGAAAGTCATTTCTCTAGACGACTATCCCTATGCGGGGATCGATTTCAGAGGAGATCCATATATGCCCCTTCCACCAGGGGTCGTCTACGGTGATATAGGTAACAAGTTTTCAGGATGATTAAGGATTCCATGATTTCCAAGAAGATATGAGGGACTTTTGAGATCTCCCAGCCATATCTGTGATCCATTTTGATAGACAAAATTAGACTCTTGATAGTTTTGATATCTAATGAAATCAGGGAGGTTGCATCCCCCATATTTTTGAAACAGATTTGATATTATCAACAGGAAACAGTTTTGTTTCCTGGAACCTATATAAGCATGTTATTTTGTACACATTGCATGATCTCAACATGGGGCAAGACTAGGGATTTTTCATTTACAGACTTGAATGGAATATAATACTCGTCATAGCTTTAGCTTTTTCGTATTGTGGTTTTATTCAAGTCTGGTTTATTTCAATTTGTAAATAGATTATGATTGCTTTCGTTGTCATGGTTTACTAGAAGCTGGTAGAATAAAAGTTTATATATTTTCCATGTTTCATGTTCCATATTTAACACACAGTAATTATTCGTTCAAACTTGAATTAAGAGATTTATCTTTATCTTTGATTGAATGTTTATATGCAAGTTCTCACAACAAGATTTATCTTATTGTGGCTGCTTGTAAAATTATGAGATTGATGTGATTGTATCTCTTATGTGTTCTGTCATTCGAATTCCATCATTATTGCTTCATATTTATTGGGAGCAATCTTCAGATCTGTCGCAGGTTTACTTCATCGGATAAGGTGATTGGATGCTACGCATTGAACAGATATTGGATGAGATAACAGGTCAGCCTTGTTATTTGATTTCATTAGTATAATAGATATAGAAGTTCCCTGTAGTTAAAACACTTTTTACCATCTGTTATTTCTTTTATTAAATTAGACAGTTTGATATTCGATTTCTTTTATATAAACATTATAAGAAAACAAATCAAAAAGATTAGATAATAGCTTTATTGTTGTTTAAAAAATCAATTTACATTCGATTTTCACATATTTAGATTAAAATTCGTATTTTGTACATATTATATATATTAGAAATAGAATTATTTGTATATATTGTGCATATGATAAGTAGAGTTATTTTATAAGTATTAATTAGTTAAACTACAGATGTATATTAGATGTATGTATATTTGTTAGCGATTGTCATTTATTAGATCCTTGTTTTTCTTTTAGTTATTTTTTCTCTTTCTTTAGGACTTAGATTGGCCAACGAAGCCGCTAAACCCGTCGGAGTGAATTAATCCAAACGGCTTGGGTTAATTGGACAACCCCAGACCGAATTCACTCCTCCAGTTGACGAGCGGTCAATTTCGCCTATGGTGATATAGGTAACATTTAGTAACATCAAAGTCAAGCCCAAACTTTTATTGTATACCTCTGTGCAAAGCTATGCTTGGAACATAGAAAGAATTAAGGGATACATTATGATTCCAACCAAAAATAAAACCCCTTGAAAACCTTTTTGAATCTAAAGAAAGAAATTCCCATACCCTCAAATACGTTTTGATTTCAAAAATTAATCGGTCTCCCTTTCCCATTGTCTATTGTATTAGAACTATATTCAGTTTGTCTAACTCCAACAAAATCTTGAGGGCCAGTCTCTTGCCCCGCCCCCTCGACCCTCTCATATTAATTGAAAGTACTTTCATTGGAACAATGAGGAGGGTTTTAAGACTACTCTAAGGACCCCTTTAATGAACCTTTGTTTACCTTGATTCACTTCTTTAATCACTCTCTCCCAAACTAGTTTCAATGTTGACTCCCTCCTTACAGTCAGATGACCTAGGTATTTTGGGAAATCCAAACCTAGACCCTTGGAAGCTAATAAAACTAGTGGGGCCAACCCCCTCTTTGGGCATAGGATATAATTCCCTCTCCCCCTCATTGAGGTGTTCGAGGTGACCTAACTATTCCCTCCACCAATAGGATTTTCCCTATCAACAAAATGAACAGACTCACCTAGTCGGAGATTATGGGAATACCTACTCACAACCTCTCGAAAAAAAATCAACTCACTTGACAGAGAAACAATCCTAACACTACATATAATCTTTTGCTTTGATTCCACAAGAAATTTTTCTTCGGTATTTTGAAAAACAAAAGAATCCACATGCAGATTAAGAGGCAATACATTAGACTTTCCCGAAATCTCAATATCCTCCATTACTAAATATTGCATACACCATTTCTTCTTTTTCAATGATAGATCATACCAATCCAAGCCGAGCTCCTAATCTAATGCATCATATTTCCCCAACACTAATCACAAGCCCATAATCAAGGGTATAGAAAAGTCCCGAACCCGCAAGTCAACCTCCACCTTTTCTCCTATGTCCTCAACATTCCCCTTCAGGATACTGACTGAGTCATGAAATTTCATACTGTTGGATTACTGAGAGGGGGGGTGAATCAGTAATAGAGAAATTTAATCCTTTTTCACCAAAAATGCAAGTGTTATATCAATGTAGCATTATCATCCAATATTTACAGATTAAATAAACAATGAACAAATGAGAAATCACACACATACATAGTACACCAAGGTTTACGTGGAAACCCAAAGCGGGAGAAAACCACAGAATGATTTTTCTTATATGTCTTGAAGAATTACATTCATTGGAAGCACCGACTTCCTTTATTTTCCAACTGCAACTGGAAGGAGGCTCCAACCCCCTATTTTTTCAGGCTACTACCTGAGGGAAGCTCCAACTCCCCAATTATATGGATACAACCAGAAGGAGGTTACAACCCCCTATGTTCTCCAGCTACAATCGGAAGGTGGATACAACCACCTATCCTTGCCTCGTCCAATCGTGATGAAATATAAATGCCAAATAAAGACAACCTGCTACTGTCACTGAATCAACCACTACCATTGTCAACCTGTCACTGTCAACCTATACCAATAACCTGTAACAACCTATACCAATCAACCTGCACCAAACAACTTATACCAATAACCTGAACCAACATGTACCATGCATAAACTACACATCAACTATGACTCATCAAGATGTACCAACATCATCAACTATACACCTCATGTATGTGCCAACTCATCAACTACTTGTCTCAACCATGTACCCAACATGTACCTCAACCATATACCAAAGACATACACCAATATAACCATAAAAAATTCATCACTCTATCCACAAACCAAATACAATAAACCCTTAAATCAAACCATGTGCCACAACCTCACTATTATGTAGCCTCAAGCTAAACCAACAACTTCAACAACACATCACAACCAAAAGACCAATACCCATATGCCAAATACCAACTGTATCCCTCAACAAATATGACATATGAAACAATACTAAACATCCAATACCATCTCAATAGATAAACCCTAGTTCACAAAACGTACCTCAAACAAGATGTGCCATATCTCTCATAAATAGACCCCAACCATGTTGCTGCTGCGATTTTTCTGCCGCACTTTTTCTGCCGCGATTTTTCTTCCGCACTTTTTCTGCAACAATTTTTCTATCGCACATTTTCTGCCGTGATTTTTCTACCACACTTTTTTTTGCCGCGATTTTTTTGTCGCACTTTTTCTGCCGCACTTTTCCTACTGCACTTTTTCTGCCGCACTTTTCCTGCCACACTTTTCCTGCTACAATTTTTCTTTATCAATAATACTTGCCCAAATAACCTTTCACAAAAATAGATATTCAAGTGTGATTAAAATGAGAGAGTCTTGCCTCTTATTTATACTTTCATGTAGCATCCCACTTTCCTTATTTTAGGGAGTTCTCCATTAATTTTATTATTTAAACAAATTCTTTTGCAAACACTTTGACTTTTTTTGGCTTCTAGATGACTCATGAGGGTCCTCCAACTTCACATGGCCATATCTCTCTAACCGTGAGGAGTTATGTGACATTCCACACACCACCGGAAATGGCATGACAAGCACTATCCATATAGGATAGTTTAACTGACAAATTCATTGACCTTCATCTCATTATTCCACAATTAAGCATGGTTTCTCTAACCATACTTCTAGGATAACTCAATTCACAAAGTGTCTTCCCGTGAGGGATTTCACCATAAGGGGACCACTTTGGAGTTCATCCATTTATACTTCTTATCAACCATGAAAAGACAATAATGAGTCATCTTTACATCAAACAAACTTGGTTCCATTACCCAAACTTTTGTGCTACCATAATTTTCTATCGGACTTTCTTCAAGGGTTGACATCAATGACAACCAACCTTAATCAACAATATCCCCCTTTGGCATTGATGGCAACACTCTTATGAAATATTGAAATCATGTCACTGATGCTCTCCCTGGAGCCATGCCTCTTTCCTCTACATATTTGTGACCCTTTCTCCCCCTGGAATCATGCCTCTATCCTCTGCATCTGATAAATATCTCCCCCTTTGTAATCAATGACAAAGGTATCTTTCCATCCGGGGTTGCTCCCCCTAACTGAACTATCCTCTTTATGGTGCTTCCTTGTGTACATCTAAGAAATATAAGATAAGCATTCAAAATAATTCATTTTGGAGTAGAAATAACTCCGAGTCTCTGGCGAAGATACTCAAAGAATTCCTGTGGAAGTGGTTTTGTAAAGATGTCTGCCACTTGTTCTTTTGTGCCCACATACTCAACTCTGATGTTGTTTTCTGCAACCTGCTCCCATAGAAAGTGATACTTGATTGGAATGTGCTTCCTCTTGGAGTGCATAACTAGGTTCTTTGAGATACTAATGGTGCTTGTATTATCACAATAGATTGGAATGGGCTCATCATACTCAACATGTATATTTTTTAGAGTTTGTTTCATCCAAAGAACCAATGTACAACATGTTGTTGCTGCAATATACTCTGCCTTGGCTATAGATAAAGATACTAATGATTGTTTCTTGTTTAGCCATGATACTAAACACTCACCCAAGTAGAATGTTGCTCCACTGGTGCTTTTCCAGTCCTCAATAAAACCTGCCCAATTTTCATCTGTGTAGGCAATAAGTGATATATCCTTTCCTTTTGGATACCATAATCCAAACTATTATGTTCCTTTGAGAAATTGGAAAATCCTCTTCACTTCTAATACATGTGATTCCTTTCATGCTGCTTGAAATCATGCCACCTGTCCAACTTCCTGCATTACATCTGGTCTGGATGTTGTCACATATAGTAGGCTACCAATCATTGACATGTATTGCCTCTGATCTATAGACTTTGAATCATCATCTTTGCTTAACATGGGACTGGTTTGCATGGGAGTGATAACTGGTTTGCAATCTTCCATTCCGAACCTCTTTAGCATTTCTATGATATAATTGGTTTGAG
>ML797473.1:741529-779872 GCA_009831015.1 Picea engelmannii
CTGGTTTGCAATCTTCCATTCCGAACCTCTTTAGCATTTCTATGATATAATTGGTTTGAGAAATAAAAATTCCTTGGTTGCTTTGACATATCTGAAGTCCCAGAAAGAAGGATAGTTCTCCAAGTAATGACATTTCAAATTCATTTTGCATATCCTTTGAAATGTTTTGGCTTAACCTGTCATCATCACTACCAAAAATAATATCATAAAAAAAAACTTCAATTATTAAAATACTATCTTGACTTACCTTGATGTAGAGGTTGCTATCTGAAGTTCCTTTTATGAACCATGCCTGTTGTAGATATTTATCCAGTCTAGAGTATCATGCTTTAGGAGCTTGTTTTAGACCATACAAGGCATTCTTTAATTTACACACATAATATGCATTCTCTGACAACTGAAATCCTTTTGGTTGTTCAATGTAGACTTATTCTTCAAGTTCCCCATTTAGAAAAGTTGATTTTACATCCATCTGATACACTTTAATATTTTTGGAGCATGCATAAGCTAAAAGCAATCAGATTGCTTCCATTCTGGCAACTTGGGAAAATGTCTCTTCAAAGTCGATTCCTTCAACCTGTGCATATCCTTTACATACCAATCTAGATTTGTTCCTTGTAACATGTCCATATTCATTCAATTTATTCATGTATACCCACTGTGTGCTGATCACATTCTATCATTTGGTCTTGGAACCAATTCCCAAGTGTCAATTTTCTCTATTTGATCCAATTCTTCATCCATGGCTTTATTCCAAAATCCATCCTTGTTGGCCTCTGTAAAAAATGTTGGTTCAATCGTAGATCAGAGTGCTAGATGTGTTTGTTTCGTTGAACACATTCTTCTTCTAGTCTGAACTCCTGCATCTTTGTTTCCGATAATTTGATCTGAAGGATGATTCTTTTGTACTTGTATGCTAGGTGTCTTTGGAGGCACTTGCTGAAATTGCTCTTCTGCTTCTGTCAGATCCTCTTCATATTCCCCTTTTTTCATCTTTTGTTTCTTCTTCGTAAAGTTGTTCCATTGATTCATTTTCTTCTTCCTTTAATTCTTGTCTACCTGTTTCATCAATTGTTACGTTGATGCTTTCCACAACTTTGTTCAATCTCAGGTTGTAACACTTGTATGATTTCCTTGTACTTGAGTAACCAACAAGTACTCCTTTGTCCACACGAGAGTGAAACTTTCTCATTCTGCCATATTCTCTTTTGATGTATCATTTTCTTCCAAAAACTTCAAAGTGCTTCACATTTGCTGGTATTCCTTTCCATAGCTTGTAGGGAGTTTTTCAGTGTTGTTTCTGAGCATTACTCTATTTTGAATGTGAAATGTTGTATGCACTGCCTATGTCCAAAAAATATCTGTCAATTTGGAATCCATTAGCATTAAGTTCACAAGATGTCTGAGTTGAGGAGGAATAGGGCTGTTGAGGGCATTGTAGTACAAATACATTGTTTCCATATTTTTCAAACCACCTAACTAGGAAGGAATCACACCACTAAGACCACATTTAGAGATATCCAGGTATACAAGCTTGCTCAAATTTCCTATATCAGGAGGAATCGCTACACTGAATGCATTGGATGAAAAAAAAAGCATTTTCAAGTTCTCTAGTTTGCCAAGATCTACGGGTATTCGTCCACTCAAAATGTTTGCAGCCAAGTTAAGATATTCCACATTTATGAGCTTCCTGTACTTACTAGGAATGTTCCCCAAGAAGTGATTTCCTTCCAGGTTAAGATGCTTGATATTCAGGAGATAGCTCAAATCCATTGGCAATGTCCCTGACAAATTGTTGGAATAGACATCCAGAGCCTCTAGGTTCCTCAATTTTGATATGTTGGATGGGAGGCTTCCATTGAGGTTGTTATAAGAAACGTTAAGCCAATGGAGGGTTATCAGATTTGTGACCAGACTGGGGAGTGGGCCTGAAATATTCATGTTGGAGAGATGCAGAGCCACTACTCGATCCATATGGTCACATTGGATGCCAGTCCATGAGCAATGGGTGGTGTAATTGGAGGGTCTCCATCTATCTAAGAGATGATTAGGAACAACCATTGTTTCTCTCAATGATATCAACACATTGGCATCTCCGAGGAATGATGAATTGGAGATAGTAGATGGTGGGTATAGAAATAAAGCAATTAGGAAAACATATAGCAATCTCATAGTGTAGTAAATGGATCTACGGTGACAACACTCTTATTATGACAGTGTAATAGAAGAGAAAGAGAGGTCCAATAACTACAATTATGGAACCACAGGAAAACCCAAGAAGATAGACTAATATGCAAGCAACCCACTTAATATAAATATGCGGAGGAAACCTGACTTAATCGACCACGCAAACGACATTTGGATTCTAAGCAAAGAAGAAAAAGAAAAAAACCATGCTAGTGGACTTTGAGTCTTCTAAGAAGTACATGGTTGGATATGGTGAATTCAACTGTATTCTTATGAAAGAGTCTGTGTTCGGTGAATTCAAAGTCTCTACATCCAATCAAACACGAATCGAAAGTTATTTAAAACATATAATAACAACACCGATTTTTCTGCGAGAGGAGAACCAATGATGTGTTACCTCGATTTGTAATTTTATTTTCACTTTTTTTCAGAGTCAAAGTCAATTTCGAAGATCAGGAATTCCATGTGATAAACATACAATGGTAGTTAAAATTAATTCCATTTGCAAATAGTCCAAAATTTTATATCAATAGATAGAGAGATGTCAAATATATACTTCAGTGATGGGATAAGGAATGATGTCATCTGGATATGGAATTTCGTTTCAACATTTGTTGAAATATGATTTGGCATGGTCATCAACGCGGAAACAATGATAAAGTGTAAGGATGTCAACTTTTGTTGGAACATAGTTTGGTTCATCAACGTGGAAAGAATGAAGAAACATTTATATGTTTTTCTTATTATCTTTGAATGTGAAATGTTAAGCTAGTGGAATTCTCCCCCCTTGAAGAAAAGGGGAATTTCCTTAGCTTTGAATTTTTTCCATTCAAATGAATTGAATGTGAAAGCAAATAAAGTATGGAGTAGGTTAATCTAGGAGCAAACAAACCCATTTTTCAGGAAACAAAATGGGCCCAGATTTTCAGGAGTAGTCTGAGTTTCGCATGGATCAAAGTTCCATGCATTTCAGAATCTTACTTCAGGGGTTTTGCCCCATTTCAAACCAACCCAGATGCTTACAAAATCTATCAGAGTGGAATGGACTTAAACGTCAATGAAAGAGAACCTACTTCACCATATTCATTATCGTCACTTGTGATATTTTCAAACATCATAAAGGTAATAATGTTATTAGTCCCTATATTTTCAAACATCATAAAGGTAATAATGTTATTAGTCCCTACCTGATTATTAGTAATTGATTTACTTTTGAAATTTTATTTAGTGAATTGAATTGTTTTCATTTTTTAAAGTTAGGTAAATTTTTATAGATTTGTTAAGTTTTTTTTTTGTTGTTGTTAGTTTGTTCGTGACTTGTGGGACTAACCTGTGGCTAATAAACCATGACTCAGGGGCATTTAAGCCATCAAAATAACCCAGGGATCGCACCCGGCCCGAGCACACCAACCCTTAACATGGTTGGAGTTTTTGTCCCTGCAGGTTTTGAACCGGTGACTTTAACATCACGGAGTGCCTTAACAATACACTCTGTCACCGACTGTCCTACACCTCGGGGACTAGATTTTTTTAAGTTTAATTTAGAGGTATATATTTATATTTGTTGTGTATTAAGATTATGATTTGAGATGATATTGTCCACCTTTTGTTATTAGTCTCAACAAAAATTTAAATATTTAGTTCTTTACTATGAATATAGATCTATATTTATAAAATGAGTTACAAAAAGTGAAGATTTACCTTGAGTCTTTTGTTGCACTCCCAACTCTAAGTTCCTTGAGATCTCCCTTATCCACCCTTGCTTGGTTGGAAAAAATGAGGCAATTCTCTATATCGTGACACAAATATGATGGAATTTCTCACCTAGGACGATGTTCTCTCTTGTGTTGATGCCCAACACCGAACTCTTTAGCAAATGATGACAAAAGGACTCTTGATTGATTTCCACCAACGTGAGGACTCTTGATACTAGACTTACTAGATCTACTAGATGCCCATTTCCCCATTTTGGCTTCTCTTTATATGAATGTAGAGAATCTTGAAGATAGGTTCATGGCATGTAAACTAGGAGAAAACATGTAATGCATAAGTTCTATGCTCAATAATGCATCATGTCCAACCCATCTCACACGGATCTTATCAGAACACTCTAAATCTAGAAGATTGAGGGTGTGGCCATGAGTTGTATATGGGAAACCAACAACCGACCACAACTTGTCTATGAGGAAGCCACAGTTGGCCACCCTTATTCCTAGGAAAGGCACGACCGTCTTAAATATGGCGATTTACAAGAAATTTTATAATGATAACTCATGATTTCAACATTTAAGACATCGTATGGTTCATTTTAGGGCCTAGGGTGACAAATACAAGAGTAACAACATGGAAGCACATGGAGGAATAAACCAACGGATGGAGATATCAAATTAGCACAATGATAACATGGAACCCAAAGAGCAACCAAAATAAAGATCGAGGATGAAAGGCCACAGTTAAACCTTATGTCCACATTTCACTAGGACGGATGGATGTCTGTGCATGGTATTAGTTGGCTACATTTCTTAGCAGGTCATATTATATGGCTTATTCCCATATTTCAGGAAGGAAACATGCGAAGGGGGATGGAATGGTATTTAGGGAGGATAATATGGGGTACCTAGGGATGTACATGTTGATATTATGGTGGTTGTGGGTGGCATCGACCTCCATTTGTAACCACTGACTATATTAGAATATTCTGGAAGCTAGATAAACCCTAAACAGATGTGTAGAAACCTTAGCAGACAAGTTAGATCAATACAAGAATTAATATTAAAGTATTAGCCTATAAAAGAAGAAGTCGGCCTATACAATTGATAAGGAGCATTGTAAATAGAGGGTGATTGAACTTATTTGGAGACACACTCACTCACAATATCACACCAGATAAAGTGGTGTGCAAGTCTATATGAGGAGTGCAGTTGCAACAACTGCAGCTGGGTATTGGTCTTGGTTTATGGTTTTGGGACTTTTTGCTTAGTGTGTTATCTTTGAGAGACATGTGTACTCTCTCTTGGTTATCTATTGTGTCTGGTACCGCTTCCAGAATCATTCTATCAGTCAAAGGTTACAATGCTTTGGGGTGATTGCATGCCTATGGTTGCGTGACAATATTGTGATATTGTTTATGGCGAAACGAGCACATCAAATATTTTAACAGGTTATGGGTCCACACTACCTTTAGGATAGTCTAACCACTGGAAGGTAGAGTGGTAGTTCTTTGTTAATCTCATTGTGGCATCAATTGCAGCTGCAACTAGGGTTTCTGATTTTGCAACTACAACAAACCCTAACCTAACTCTTTGGACACTTCAAGTGAGACGTTTGTCATAATTCCTGGAAATTATAGTGCACCTTAGCCTAACGCACCTCTTGGTACCTTCAGCTAGAAAAAACATCAAGGTTGAATTTTTGGGTCAAATTCAAAGTCAAAGGAATTTATGAATTACTCTATGAAGTCAGAGAAAAATATCGAAAGAGATTCAAACTTTAGAGCATGCAATACAAGGATTGACCCCATCCTTTGCAAGAACAACGTTCTAGATATTGTGAAGGGAAAGATTGTGGAACCACAGTTTGAAGTAGGAAAATAAAATGAACCTCAGAACGTTGTAGCAATGGAGAATTTCAAGGAAAATGACATCAATTTTATGAGTATCATTTTGGACTCTATAAAGATCACTTGATACCCTATATATCCAATATTGACTCATCCAAGAAGATGTATGATGCCCTAACTAACCTCTTTGCAATTAGAAATATTGGACAAGTGATGAGTCTGAAAAATGAGCTTCGTGACACAAAGATGAATAAGGATGACACTATAGCCTCATACTTTGTGAGGATTTCTTAGTTGAGAGATCAACTACAAGCTATTGAAGAATTTATTCCAAAGAAGGAAATTTTGAATATAGCACTTAATGGTCTTTCTAGATCATGGGATGCATTTGTTGCAAGCATGAACACAAGAAAGAAGTTTCCAATGCTGGAAGAACTTTGGATCTATTACTTACAAGAATAGACAAGGATAGACTCAAAAGGAAGATCTCAAAAGGAAGAGTATGCTCAAGCCTATGCAACACAGTTCAAGAGACATGAAGGTAAGAAAAGATTTGGGTCAAGAAAGAAATTAAATCATAAGAGAGATATGTCAAAGGTACAATGTTATGGATGCCATAAATATGGCCACTACAAAAAGGATTGTCCTAAACTAGAAAATAATAGAAAGGAAATACACCATGCGTCAGCTGCCAATGATGTAGAACCTTCAAAGAAATCCAAGCATGAAGAAACAAATTTCTTCTACTACTCAACTCTTACAGGATCTTTTGAAGATGACATGTGGTTGATTGATAGTGGAGCTTCAAGACATATGACTAGTGTGTTAGAATATGATGGATGTGATCATTTAACCATAGAAAATATCACTATTTTCACCCAACCATAGGCCAAACACACCCTCGAGCACCTTAACCTTGACAAAGAATCATTCCGGAAGCAAACCCTAGGTTAGATAGCCAAACAAAGGGTGGCACACCTTTCTCCAAGGATACCGCACCAAGCAAGAGTTGATCAGAGAGTCCAAACCATAACCAATAGATAGTCCAAGCCAAAACCTAAATCTTCTAGTTGTAGCAGCTGCAACGACAACTCTCCTACAGACTTGCGCACGAACTAGCCAACTGCAATGCGCACAAGTGTTGCTTCTGCGGTTCTAAGAATGCCTGGCCAGAATGAAGATTGGCCTCTTGTATTTATAGTATTTCTGGCAAACTGCTTGGGCCGACTTCTCATTATGGGTACTAATTCTATAGTATATAATATTTCCTTTAGTCGACTTCTTCTCTTAGAGGCTAATAAACTAATACAAGTCATTCTCTTGAGTCGACTTGTATTCTAGGGTTATTAGCCAACGAGTTAGGGTTTCTTCTTGCTTCCCAGAATATTTTATTCTCGTCAGGTTTACACGTGGAGGTAAATACCTCCCGCGGCTACCATAATATCAACACTCCCTCCTAGCTAGGGAGGTATTGAAGGTAATGGTCTTGAGCACAAACATACCATTCACCCGGTAGCATCAACATAGTTGTATAGATTATCTCATTATTAGATCATGAACACCATCATCACTATCAGTGTCATCAACTGCATCATCTCTCGAAACCATACTCCATTTGAGTAATCAGGCATGATGTTACATAAGTCACTCACACTATAGAGTGACATAAGAACCATTCTTCTAATCGGGACATGTGTCCTAGAAGATTAAATGTCCTGGACCATTTTCCGTCTGGGGAAATCTCTGTCCATTGATCATCCATCTAGATGATAATCATTTCCAACACTACCAATGGTATTCAAGGCAATTGGAACAATTTCATTCAATAAAACACAATTGTGTCTATCCATAGTAGTACACAACTACAATCCAGCGGTACACTACCACACCAAGTAGCACACAGATACTTGATCAGTGTAATATAGTCACAATCAGTGGAAGACATCCACCACAGTAGCATACATATACTGTCCAGAGACATACAATCTCCATAACAATCATATCATCTAATATCAACCTGCACAGAAACCATTATTTTGATATAAACTGAATCATCTAGGCCATTCTTGCACTCACATTTGTGATATATGGAAGAGCATTTGCCCTCATAAGGTAAAACATCAATGATGAGCTATCTGGACTATTCTTCTCAAGAAAGGAAGAATAACTGTCCCAATTTATTAGCCTAGACCATTCCCTATCCAGGCCATTCCTCCAGCACTAAACAAAGTGCAACCTGGAGAGAATGAATCTGCCCTAGGGAATGCCTGTCCCTGATTGTTGAACCTAGACCATTCACCTATCTAGGCCATTCTTCCGGGACTAAACAAAGTGCAACCTGGAGAGAATGAATCTTCCCTAGGGAATGACTGTCTGGACCATTTCTTAAGGAAATGGTTGTCCTACACCAACCTCCAAAATGGACCATTCTTCGAAACTTCTCACAACTGTGAGCTTCAAAAGAATGATTGTCCGACAAGGCGGACCAGTCTTCTTGAACACTAATAAAAGTGACCGTCAAGAAGATATATTGTCCTAGACCATTACCCATGTTAACCACAATGGGAAATCGTTGTCTATGGTACATCAACAATCCATCGAACCATTTTCATTACGAAAATGACTGTTCGATATGGACCATTTTTCGAACTGGAAAATGCCTATCCGTTAGAAATCTCAAACCACTTTACAAACTGGAAAGGAACAATTCATCTTGGACCATTTTTCAAACTGAAAAATGACTCTCCATAAGTCAATAACACATCAATTCTCCCTCCCAACCCGGGAGTCATCTCTTCCTCTTTCAATAAGGAAGTCATCTCCACAATCTCCAGCTTGAGTACGCAAACTCTTTCATCTTGGACATAGGCTTTACCAAAATGTCTTCTTATTTGCTCATCTGTGGAGATATATATATTGGAGAACCACTTCTCTTTTCTGGACTTCATCACGGAGAATGTAATTCTTGATCTCAATGTACTTCGGTCTTTCTGGACCACTGGTTTTCTTTGAAGGCTTCATATAACTTTGATCATTACAGCATATCATAGTTGAATTCGGCTATTTTGTTTTCTGCTTGCTCATAGCATCGTGGCAAGGCTCAAACTGGAACATATCCATGTGGCACTTCTTCTTTCATTATGAGATCTTTGTCATGGATTGACAATCCATCATTCTGGAGTTCTGAGTAATCATTTTGATATAATATAGAAATTTTTCACCACACTTTTGTTGTGCATTAGAGGTTCTCTACCAAGTTGTCTTCTTTCATCTGCATACTAGGGTCTCTTTCTGGTATACTTCAAATCCTTGAGGTTTCTCTTCACACACTCTTTGTTCAATTATTTTGGAGAATAGTCTTTTCATTCATATGATGTAAACTCCAACCCATAGATATTGTAGAGGTATGTCTGGTTTACTTGGAACAAACAATCATCATAGTCTTCTCCCTCCATCTAGGAGAACCTCTAGTTATGTATCTCACAATTCTTTCATTCATAAGTCTTCCATACACTATTCTTCATCAAAACTTTCAGTTTCTCTACTTGATTGATTTTAGTGAGTTCGTATCAGGATGGTAGTCTTGTGATTCTCCGTACGCTAACTGATTGTTCTGTCTTCTCTTTCTCTCTTGGAATCATCATGTTCTTCCTCATGTTTCTCTTTATCTCTTGAGTTCATGGAGTTTTCTATAGATTCCATGCTCTGAAGATTCCAACTTCTTTCTTTCATCATAGGATCATGGATGTCGATGGACAACCAGGGATTACTTTAAGGCTTCTTTTTGAAGAAGACTTCTTCTGAAGTCACACTGAACACGTGATGTTTTTCATGGTTGCTACCATGGATAGATACTTCATCATCTTCAATGGATCATATAATTTAGGATTATCTCCCTCCTAATCCTTTCTTCATGCATGAATTCATGTTCTTCTTTTGACAATATAATCAGCTCCCTCCATCTAGGATATTCCATGCTTTTGTTTGCATCCTTATTACCTTCTGCAAAGTGTCACAAATATTTTTCCAATTTCCTCTTGATTGTTTACTTCTTTCTGTCTTTAATTCTTCTAGGTTTCTTCAAGAATGATTTTGATAATAACTTCCACATGAATTGTTACCAGGGGTTGTTGATGTACTCCATCCTTTCATGTGTATTGTCTGACTTGTAGCAATCCTTATCTTGTTTTTCTTCCATAAGTATAGTTTCTCTTTGAACATATTATCTTCTAAGAGATATATATGCAAGATATGTACATAAAACATGGTATGTACAAGAACTATGAAGAATGTTGTTTACCTTGTTTTAGAAGAAGAAGTATGTTTTCATCCTGCTTAATATTCTTTGAAGGTTCCTTTTCTTCGGAAATTGATGCTTCGTGTGTCTCCTTCCTTTTCTTCAGCTCGGGACAATGATTCTTGTAGTGACCATACTTTTGACAGTTGAAGCATTGTATTTCTGACATATCTTTTTCTTGATTTGGCTTTTTCCTTGAACCAAACTTCCTTTTGTTCCTGAAATTATTGGATCTTGTTGTGAAGGCTTGATCGTCGTATTTCTTGTGAGGTTTCTCTTTTTCACTAATCCTTGATTCTTCTTGTTCACAACAAGTCCAAAGTTCTTCAAATGTAGGATACTCCTTCCTTGTGTTCATACTTGCGGCAAATGCATCCCATGTCTTGGGAGGACCATTGAGTACTATATTTACCAGTTCCTTGTTTGAGATGATCTCTTCAATAGCTTGTAGTTGATCTATTAACTGATATATCCTCACAAAGTATTATGTTATGTTGTCATCATCATTCATCTTCATGTCACAGAGCTCATTTTTCAGACTCATTACTTGTCCAATGTTTCTGACTGAGAAGAGGTTTGTTAGGGAATCATACATCTTCTTAGATGAGTCAAGATGGGAGATGTAGGGTATCAAGTGGTATTTTATAGATTCCACTATGATACTCATGGAATTGTGGTGCAGACCCCTGACCCTCAGGCTGAGATCCACGCAGGATCTTCACTATAACCATGCCAAGGGTTAATTAAACCCTTTATTTAAGCCACAAAGGACTTCGGGTTTCAGGAGTTGGAGAGTCCCAATGTATTTCCATAGCTCTTGGTGAATGCCGAAATGCAAATTGTCAACGAAGGTTGAATATCACAATGAGACGAGTACACGTCACCTGTTTCCCACTAATTTCGGCTTTTCAGGACTCGAGCGAACAACCGACAGTCGTTCCTCTTCCCCTATGATTCCCTGAACTCTGCAATTTCCCCCTTCGGCGAGATTGATGGCTATGAGCCTCCCTCGATCTAACGCTCAGACCTTTTCGGGATTTTCTCCGAACCTTGACCACTCCTTTGACTTCCGTCGCACATATCCTCTGACTAATACTTGGGACCCACCTTTCTGCATTTCTCTCTCTTCGTCATTTTGGGAGTTGTGTTGACCATGCAACTCTACCTCTTGAGTCCTGAAACCCCAAAACCTGATTGGGGATCAATGGCTATTGTCCCTCAACCTTTCGAGAATTTTTCCTTTCACTCTTCGAGATTTTGCGACTCATGAAAATCCATAGCAGAGAATTTCCTTACCTTTAGAAACTCCGATTCCTGAATTTTCGAAGCCTCACCTCCTACATGATCTATGACTGATATCTTCCTCGATCTGATGGCTTTGGATCTTTCAGGATTTCACGAACTGGGAGTTTGAAACTCTTGATTCCAAAATCACAGCCTCCTCTACTTCCCGAACCCCGAAATGCTAAAATGTTGAAATGGGCTCAACGACGATTAGCCCCTGACCAAATATCAATCCATGTGACTGCTTCCCCCGTGATCACAACCCTACTCCAAAGACACATCACGTTTCGCGACTTCATATTTTTCAACGCAAAGTGGCCCGACTCCTTGGTATTGGAATTGTCGAAATGTTGAACCCCAAAATGCCGAAATGTCGAAATTCCACTCCAAAGGGGAAGCAATAGCTCATGTTGCTTCTCATCCAACGGTCGCTACTCCTCCTAATTTTTGAGTATCAAAAGATACTCCCTTTAACCTTCTCTTTGATCTGTGAGATCTAACGGCTCACGACATTTTGCAATTCTCCACAAAGCGTCTCCACCGTCCGTTTCTTCTCTTGTTACCCCTTTCGCAATTCGGGACTTGGAGCAACCAAGGATTTGGCCTGCATTCCAACCTCACAATTCCCGAATTCATGAAATGATCCAACATCTTACGCAAAGCACGATCAACAGATCACATTGATCCTGGATCCTAAGGTGATGGGTTTCTCTATCCACTAACCACCTTGCAACTTCTGGAAATCCTACGGTCCTCATGATTTCGCAAGTTCTCCACAGAGAACTCTGACCATCCACCTTTGCTTATCAAGGACTTCTAGCCAATGACTTAGCATCCTCCTTCTGTGAAACAATTTCGCTCTCTGTATCCCTTTGATCAATTCAAAGAGGTTATATCCCTTCTGAGTTTTTCTACTTTGAATCCTCAAAGGATTTCTTCAATCTCTGCAAACTCTTGCAGTACTTTTGCATGAAATGGTGCTATCTCCTCTACTCAAATATGTGGCTCTGACCTCAAAGTGTCTCGACCTCTCTTTCTCCTTCCTGTTGGAATATTGCACGCAAAGGCACTCTTCTTCCTTATGAGCTTTTGTGAAGCTTATACTCCAAAGCACTGTTCCTCCAATGCATAGTCTTCAGTAACTCTGTCTTCCTCCTTTGCACAAAGGGTTAAGAAGTTCCCTCCTGGCGACTTCTACTCAAGCACACCCTGCTGAGTCTGCAAAGTATTCAAAAACTCTGTGAGCGTCTTTCCTATGACACTTCTCCTTCTTCTCAAAACTCAGAATAGAGTTCTTATGTGCACTCTATGCACTTTCTCAATGCCCACCTTCCAGGGTTCTCCAAAATCCTCAGTGACTCTGTCTTCTCACCGAACTCGAAATAGAGTTCCCCTTAATGCATCCTGTGCATCTACTCAATGCCCTCCTGGAAGAGCCTTTATAGAATTCTCAACAATTATGCTTCTCTTCTCTGTTCTCTTCTCTGCACAGTTTCTCCTTCAAGGTGTTAAGCAACCTTGAGGCTTCCTCCTTGAGTCAATGACTTTAGCTAGTGCGCCCTCCTGGCACATCTTTGTTTGAAATTCTGCAGAATTCAGAACTGCACTCCTGCATTGGTTTTCAAAGACTGCAGTACTCTGTCATGCACTCTTGCATTAAACCACAAAGAATCCAAACTTGAAATCAAAGAACTCTCAGATAGGAAAGTTTATCTATCCCTGCAAATGCACATCTAACATACATCTACAACATATCATCTACACATAAAGACATTCATTCATGAACTCACAAACACATGAATAACAACATGCAGGAAAAACTGCTATGATTGTATTAATATGAAATGCCTCTTTACAACATGAGCTCGGACTACAATAGAGTCACGACTTCCTCTCTTCTCGCTAACCTATTCTCTGTTCTTCTCTGCCTCCCTGAAAAACAAAAGAATATCCTTTTTACAAAAGGGGGCTCCTCGAGCTCTTCCCTCCATCCTCACCAACTCTCATTAATTTACATTCAATTACATTGAATGGATGTCTAGTCTAAATCAGATATAGATCTCAACCTTACAACCATTTAAGGCAACCTTTATCTAAAGTCTGTGTACATGCATGGCTTTTGTCTCTACCAGCCTTACAATCATTAAATACATTTTAAAATTTTAAAATTGAGAGGGATGGTGCCTCTCTTCTTCATGATTGCGCTTTAATGTGTTGCTAGCTGGCTGGTGCTCGATGACATGGAGTGATGCTCGTGCATCATACCCCTTAGCTGCAAAAAAAAATCATGAGCTCCTGCTCATGAGCTTCCCAGCACCACTGTTGAAATCCACCCAGATCCCAAACTGTTATTTGGAGTTGTCCATCTGCTCCATTTCTTAGCTGTTGCTGCTGCTGCTGCATCTTTTGCCCTGTTGCTATGGCAGGTTCTCCTCTACTCAGCTCCTCCTCGCCGATAGTTTCCACTGCTGACCTCGACATCAACCTTCTAATATTCTCAATATCCTTGTCTAGCTTCTCCCATGAATGCCTTTCCTTTTGCAGCGTGATCCGCTGCACTTCTTCCCTGCAAATGGGTAGATCATCCCGATCCCAAGGACTATCTTCTTCCTCTGTGGCCTCAACTTGCCACCCTGCTGCAAAATTCAGCTCTACAGTCTTATTTTCTTGACTAATCTTTTGTTTAGTCATCTGCTCTGACAGACTTGCTTCTACCATTTTTCCTTGTGCTGGTTGAATTCCAGCTTCCTCTAGCTGCTCCTCAGACTAGAATTCGCCTTCATCTTCTGTTGCATGCCTCGACACTGCAATTATCATCTGTTTAGCTCCCTGGCTGAACTTCTCAAGCAATTTCTCTGAATTCTCTTCTGCTAACATCTGCATGACTGTCTTCTCATGGCATTCATCTACTGGCTCTGGATGGTTCAACCAATCCTCCAACATTTATAACTCCTTCTCCCATGGAGTGAGAATCTTATCTTCATGCTCTTCTTCTATTGTTAGCTTCAGTGCTGCAGGTGTCTTTGTTTCAGCTACCTAGCTGGAATCTTTGAGCCATTCTTACGAATGCTCATCTTCTTCTCCTTCTGCTGGGGTACCTCCTGATGTCTACCTCAATTCTTCTTTTGTGATAGTTTCTGTTGGTTGTCCTTATTCTGTTGTTGCTTATGCAACACATACTCTGGCCTCAACTAGGCTGCTTGGTAGGAATACTTCAATTCCCCCAATGATCAGAATGTATTTCTGACCTTCCTTCGTCAGCACTCCTTGTTGATCCAAACTCTCCTTTGAGTTCATGAGACTCTCATGTGGCCTCATCTGCTCTCCCTTACCCTCCTGGAAATATGGAGTTTCTCCTCTTCCTTTGCCCACCTAGCAGTATACGAGGCCTTCACTTGATCTCTTTCTATTGCCCACCTGGAAATTTGAAAGTCCATCTCTGTCCACTTGGTAGTCTATAAGATCTCTGCTAGATCTCTCCTCTTCATCATCACTAAGATTTCTCCCAGCTTCTGGTTCACAGGCATGAACCATCTCCTCTGTGGCCCTGAGGATTTTCACCTACCTCAGCCACCTCCTCAAAAGCCTTTGTTGTCTTTTGGCCAACAATTTCTTGACTGGCCACTTCACCTTTCTCTTCATGGGCCATTCATATACCCAATGTGTCTTTGCATCCTGTTGCATTCACAATGCAAGCTGCTCTATTATTTCCCTCACCTCAGCGAGTTCCAGATCCATCTTTGGATTTTTCTTCTGCTTGTGGTCTTCCCTATGACCATGCCCATGGCCTTCAGTAGCTATTTTCCTATTCCTGTCTGCCCTCCTGGCAAACTTGTTGTTGTCACTCTACAACTGTGAGTGATTCCAGCCTTTCCTACGTTTCTCCTGACTGTCAATTAACTGATGCACACCTTGCAACAATCATCATAGAGCTTCAACACTTTGTCTTCCTTTTCCTATGGCTCCCTCTGCTTGTAATATACAGACAAAATCAAGCTCTGATACCACAACTGGTGTAGACCCCCGACCCTCAGGCCGAGATCCACATAGGATCTTCACTAAAACCATGCCAAGGGTCAATTAAACCCTTTGTTTAAGCCACAAAGGACTTCGGGTTTCGGGAGTTGGAGAGTCCCGATGTATTTCCATAGCTCTTGGCGAATTCCAAAATGCGAATTGTCAATGAAGGCTGACTATCACAATGAGACGAGTACACGTCACTTGTTTCCCACTAATTTCGGCTTTTCGGGACTCGAGTGAACAACCGACAGTCATTTCTCTTCCCCTATGATTCCCCGAACTCCAAAATTTCTCCCTTTGGTGAGATTGATGGTTGTGAGCCTCCCTCGATCTAATGCTCAGACCTTTTCGGGATTTTCTGCGAACCTTGACCACTCCTTTGACTTTCGTCGCACGTATCCTCTAACTGATACTTGGGACCCACCTTTCGACGTTTCTCTCTCTTCGTGATTTCGGGAGTTGTGTTGACCATGCAACTCTACCTCTTGAGTCCCGAAACCCGATTGGGGCCCAACGGCTATTGTCCCTCAATCTTTCGGGAAATTTTCCTTTCGCTCTTCGGGATTTTGCGACTCGCAAAAATCCACAACAGAGAGTTTCCTTACCTTTAGAAAATCTAATTCCCAAATTTTCGAAGCCTCACCTCCCACGTGATCTACATCTGAGATATTCCTCAATTCGACGGCTCTAGATCTTTAGGGATTTCACGAACTAGGAGTTTGAAACTCTCGATTCCAAAATCACAGCCTCCTCTACTTCCCAAACCCCGAAATGCTGAAATGTCGAAATGGGCTCAACAACGATTAGCCCCTGACCAAATCTCGGTCCATGTGACTGCTTCCTCCGTGATCACAACCCTACTCCAAAGACACATCATGTTTCATGACTTCAGGGTTTTCAACGCAAATTTCCCCGGCTCCTTGGCATCGGAATTGCCAAAATGCGGAACCCTGAGATGCCGAAATGCCAAAATTCCACTCCAAAGGGGAATCAACAACTCTTCTTGCTTCTCATCCAATGGTCGCTACTCCCCCTGAGCTTTGAGTATCGAAAGACACTCCCTTTAACCTTCTCTCTGATCTGTGAGATATAATGGCTCACGACATTTCACACTTCTCCATGAAGCGTCTCCACCATCTGTTTCTTCTCTTGTTACCCCTTTCGCGATTCAGGACTTGGACCAACCAAGGATTTGGCCTGCATTCCAACCTCACGATTCCTGAATTCATGAAATGATCCAATGGCTTATGCAAAGCACGATCAATGGCTCACATTGATCCTGGATTCTAAGGTGATGGGTTTCTTTGTCCACTAACCACCTTTCAACTTCTGTAAATCTTGCGGTCCTCACGATTTCGCGAGTTCTCCACAAAGAACTCTGATCGTCCACCTCTGCTTCTCAAGGACTTCTGGCCAATGACTTAGTGTCCTCCTTCTGTGAAACAATTTCTCTCTTTGTATCCCTTTGATCAATTCAAAGAGGTTCTATCCCTTCTGAGTTTTTCTACTTTGAATCCTTAAAGGATTTATTCAATCTCTGCAAACTCTTGCAGGACTTTTGCACTAAATGGTGCTATCTCCTCTGCTCAAATCTGTGGCTCTGACCTCAAAGTGTCTCAGCCTCTCTTGCTCCTTCCTGTTGGAATATTGCATGCAAAGGCACTCTTCTTCCTTCTGATATTTTGTGAACCTTATGCTCCAAAGCATTGTTCCTCCAATGCAGAGTCTTTGGTAACTCTATCTTCCTCCTTTGCACAAAGGGTTAAGAAGTTCCCTCCTGGTGACTTCTACTCAAGCACACCTTGCTGAGTCTGCAGAGTATTCAAAAACTCTGTGAGCATCTTTCCTATGACACTTCTCCTTCTTCTCAAAACTCAGAATAGATTTCTTCTGTGCACTCTATGCAGTTTCTCAATGCCCACCTACCAGGGTTCTCCAGAATCCTCAGTGACTCTGTCTTCTCACCGAACTCAAAATAGAGTTCCCCTTAATGAATCATGTGCATCTTCTCAATGCCCTCCTGGCAGAGCCTTTACAGAATTCTCAACAATTTTGCTTCTCCTCTCTGTGCTCTTTTCTGCACAGTTTCTCCTTCAAGGTGTTCGGCAACCTTGAGGCTTCCTCCTTGAGTCAATGACTTTAGCTAGTGCGCCCTCTTGGCACATCTTTCTCTAAAATTCCGCAGAATTTAGAAGTGCACTCCTACACTGGTTTTTAGAGACCGCGGTACTCTATCATGCACTCTTGCATGAAACCACAAAGAATCCAAACTTGAAATCAAAGAACTCTCATATAGGAAAGTCTATATATCCATGTAAATGCACATCTAACATACATCTACAACACATCATCTACACATAAAGAAATTCATTCATGAACTCACAAACACATGAATAACAACATGCAGGAAAAACTTCTATGATTGTATTAATATGAAATGCCTCTTTACAATGTGAGCTCAGACTGCAACAGAGTCACGTCTTCCTCTCTTCTCCCTAATCTATTCTTTGTTCTTCTCTGCTTCCCTGAAAAGAAAAGAAGATCCTTTTTAAAAAAGGGGTCTCCTCGATCTCTTCCCTCCATCCTCACCAACTCTCATTAATTTACATTCAATTACATTGAATGGTTGTCTAGTCCGAATCAGATCTAGATCTCAACCCTACAACCATTTAAGGAAACCTTTATCTAAATTCTACTTACATGCATGGCTTTTGGCTCTACCATCCTTACAATCATTAAATACATTTTAAAATTTTAAAATTGAGAGGGATGGTGCCTCTCTTCTTCATGGTTGCGCTTTGATGTGCTGCTAGCTGGCTTGTGCTCGATGACGTGGAGTGATTCTCCTACATCACATTGATGTCACTGTCCATAACTGCAACGTTCTGTGGTTCCTTCTCTTTTCCTTCTTCAAACTCTGGTTCCATGATCTTTCCTTTCACGATATCCAGCACTTTATTCTTGGCAAGGATGAGGTCAATCCTTGTCTTCCACGCTCTAAATTTAGAATCCCCATCTAACTTTTTTTCTGACTTCATAGAGTAAGTCATGGTTTCCTTGACTAGGTCAACCCTAAATTTGACCAAAAACTCAAACTTGACGTTTTTGCTTGCTGAGAGTACCAGGAGATGCGCTTGGCTAGGGAACACTAGTCTATCTGTAAATTAGGTCAATCCCTTCACTTAAGGTGCTCAACGAGAGGGTTAGGGTTTTTGCAACTGCACCTTCTAGTAACCCTAGTGGCAGTGATTTGGTAACTTCTCCTGCTAGAAACCCTAGCAGAAGTTATTCAATGAGCTTAGTATTCTTATGGCTATGCTCCCTTCCAGTGGTTAGACTGAATGAAGGAGGTGTGGGACCATAAACTGTTAGAATATGATGGATGTGCTCATTTAACCATAGACAATATCACTATTTTCACCCAACCATAGGTCGAATCCACCCCCGATCACCTTAACCTTGACAGAGAATCATTCCGGAAGCCAAATCTAGGCTAGATAGCCAAACAAAGGGGGGCACACCTTTATCCAAGGATAGCGCACCAAGCAAGAGCTGATCAGAGAGTCCAAACCATAACCAAGAGATAGTCCAAGCCAAAACCGATATCTGCTAGCTGCAGCAGTTGCAACGACAACTCTCCTCCATACTTGTGCACAAACTATCCAACTGCAGTGCGCACAAGTGTTGCTTCTGCAGTTCTAAGAATGCCTGGCCAGAATGAATACTAGCCTCCTGTATTTATAGTATTTCTGGCAGAGTGTCTGGGCCGACTTCTCATTATGGCTACTAATTCTATAGTATCTAATATTTCCTTTAGCTGACTTCTTCTCTTGGAGGCTAATAACCTAATACAAGTCATTCTCTTGAGTCGACTTGTCTTCTAGGGTTATTAGTCAACTAGTTAGGGTTTCTTCTTGCTTCCCGAAATATTCTATTCTCGTCAGGTTTACATGTGGAGGTAAATACCTACCACAACTACCATAATATCAACATGGTTATCGTGAAAATATCTCAAGCATGAAGGAAAATGAAACCTCTCATAAAGTGGAACTTAGAGACAATAACTCTTATGCAATCAAGGGAATTGGAAAAGCTTATATCAAAATGGAATCATGTAACAATGTTCATCTTAGCAATGTTTTATATGTTTCTAGCTTGAAAAAGAATTCAGTATATATTTCTTACTTGGAAGACAAAGGAGATAGAATAGCCTTTCTCAATGGAAAAGTTCTTGTATGGTATAAAGATTCAAAAATAGAAGGTGCTAGAGTCATTGGGATATGTGAAGGATGATTGTATAAACTCCTAGGTCATAATGCTCAAGCTCTTGTACCTGATGAACTCAATCCTAGTGAGTTATAGCATACAAGGTATGCTCACCTTCATTATCAAGCATTTCCATCTCTAAAATAGATGGTTTTAGGCATACTAGAACTACAATCAATACACGAAGGAGTTTGCAGAGGATGTGTACTTGGGAAGAATATTAATAAGCCATTCCCAAGCACTGAAAATAGATCCTAGGAGATCTTGGATCTGATACACTTAGATCTATGTGGTCCTATGCCAGTGAAGTCTCTAGGAGTCTCTCTTTACTATGTGACATTCATATATGGCTTCTCAAGAAAGACTTGGATGTACCTAATAAATACGAAAGATGAAGTATTTGGCAAGTTCCAAGAATTCAAAGCTGAAGTGAAAAACTTGACAAATAAGAAGATAAAGATGCTAAGATCTGATAATGGAGGAGAATGCACCTCCAAGGAGCTTGTTTCATTTTGTAAAACAACTGGGATTAGGAGGGAGCTAATTTTCCCTCATAATCCTCAACAAAATGGTGTGGTAGAAAGAAAGAATTATTCCATTGAAGAATCTATTAAGATAATGATGAATGACCATAATCTATCCATGTTTCTATGGGGAGAAGATGCTATGACAGTTGTATATATTCAGAATAGAAGTCCTCATTGTATATTGAATAGCATGACTAGAGAAGAAGCTTTCTCCGGAAAGAAACCAAGTGTGGAAAACTTAAGGATCTTTTCTTGTCCTATCTATATCCATATTCCCAAGGACAAAAGGAAGAAGTTGGAACCTTCAGGAAAGAAGGGCATATTCGTTAGATATAGTGAATCATCAAAAGATTACAGAATCTATGTCCTAGGTCAAAAAAATATTGAAATTAGCAGGGACATGACTTTCGATGAGAAGATTGCCTTCAAGAAATCTATAGAAGATTCCATAGACTCTAATGATGAAGAAGAACACGAAGATCCCAAGAAAGAAAGTTCATGTTCTACAGAACATCCCAATGAAGAACCAGACCAACCACTTGAACCTATAGAATGAGTTGTTGTACCCAAGAACAGAAAACAACTAGCATGGATAGAATCCACCTTACATGAAGCAGAAATACATATAGATCCCAGTGTCACCTTCAAGGAAAGGAAGAGGCCAAAAATATTCTCTATTTATGCGACACTCATGACAAATATTGTCAATGCAAAACCTTCCACCTTTGAATAAGCAATTAAGAATAAAGAATTGAAGGAAGCTATGATGGAAGAATATCAATCCATCATGAAAAATGATGTATGGGAAATTGTCCTAGACCTGAAGGAAAATATTTAGTAACTTCAAAATGGGTTTATAAGATAAATCATGCAATAGATGGGAGTATCGATAAATACAAGGCAAGATTTGTGGCTAGAGGGTTCTCCCAGTAGGAGGGAGAAGACTATGATGAAATTTTTCTCCAATTTCCAGATATACCTCTATTAGAGCCATCATATCTCTTGCAACATCCATGGGTTGGATTTTACATCAGATGGATGTAAAGACCTCTTTTCTCAATGGATTAATTGAGGAAGAAGTATACATAGAGAAACCTCAAGGTTTCGAGGTACACTCGAGAGAAACCCATGTATGCAGATTAAAGAAGGCCTTGTATAGAATAAAGAAAGCTCCAAGAGATTAGTATGCATGAATTGACAGTTACTTGATGAGACTTGGATTTTCCAAGAGCTATGTTGATCCAAACCTTTATTAAAAGGTTTTGAATGATGCACTTGTGATCCTACTACTATATGATGATGATTTGTTTCTGACAGGTGCAGAGCCTTTCATTATTCATTGTAAGAGGGAGTTAGCCTCTGAATTTGATATGAAGGATCTTGGTCTCATGCATTATTATTTGGGACTAGAAGTATGGAAGAAGCGTGGTGAAATATTCCTAGGGAAAGGGAAGTATGTTGTAAAGATCCTTCAGAAGTTTTGGATGATGGATTTCAAATCCATGGAAACTCCCATGGCGACAGATATGAGGAAGTTGAGAGACTATGATTATGATCCAGTAGACTCGTCCCTATACCGACAATTAATTGGCTCATTGATGTATTTCGTGAATACCCGACCAAACATTTTCTTTGTTGTGAACACCCTGAGCTAGTTCCAGGTGGAACCTAGACATGAGCATTGGATAGTTGGAAAGCACATTTTCAGAATACTCATACTTGTAATGTTTAAATGAATACATTATATGGTTTGTAATGAGGTAGACTAAATTCTAGAAAGTCTACATAGGAATGAGATATGGAGAGAAATAAGTAGATGTAGGGATGAAGATTGTTGAGAGAATGATGGAGATATTGTGGAGATATCATAGGGGTTAATTATGGAGATGGTTGGGTATTCGTTTGAACTAATTAGATAATTATGACATAATTTTTATGGTCACCTATAGTTATATAAGGGACCATTTGTACACAAATGGGAGATACATGAATGGTTTGATAAATAAAATTTCCCTTCAGAGGTTTGGGAGCATATTTCCCTAAGTCCCTTGCTTTGCAAATGTAGTGTATGGGTGTTTTTAGTTTTGTTGTGCCTATGACACCATCATTTGGTATTATATATGGTGTTTCTGATGCTACTCTAATTTTGTAATTTATGGAGGTATTATTGTTGCGTGGAGCGAATTGTTGTTCTAAATGTGCAACAACCAATAGGAAATCATTATTTGAGTTATTGGTGATATTTGTAGACTGATGATGATTATAATGTTGAAAATGAGAGAGACCTATGATGGAGGAGATTTCAATTTTCTTTATGTGAATCTAAATACAAAAGGATTTGTTGCCACCAAGAGAGGGTTGCAAAGTTGTACACATTTTGATATGAGAGAATAAATCAGATTGCTTATTCCAGAAAAGGATTATCATTGTCACTTGATGTAAGTGTGGGATTTGAGCACGCCGCTAAAACTTTTCTAAGATCGTAGATCAGATCCGAGTTTCCAAAAGGTTCGACGTAGACAACTGGATGTTGCATGGACAAGTCACTTGTAATGTCACTTGACCCACTAGCTCTCATTTAGGCTGAGAAGGTGTCAAAACTTTAATTTTTCCAATTAATTTATTTCTCAAATTAGACCTCATAGAATCATTCTTCTCGTCAAGATATTTCCAACGACTGTAATTTTTCTCAAAAAAAAGCTCTGGATCAAAAGTTACAACAGAGATCTCATGTAGAAAATTAAATTGTTTTATTAATTAGATGCTATAAGGCTAAGTTCAAATTCAAGGGCATGTTATTAGCTCTAGATTAAGAGGAGCCCCAAGAATACTAAATATGCAGTAAACACCTTATGTAATATGTGACCCAACCATGTCAAATAAAATTGTGTTGAAGTGTCTTAAATAATAACGTTGCAAGTGAACTATGATCAACATCAAATGTTTTAACCATCAAATCCAAGAACACTCCTTACCCTAATTTTGTGTATGACAATAATGGCTTAGAAAAAGTTAACTTGTACAACTACCTTGGAGTTGACTTTCATCAAAGACTCAAGTGGAACTATAGTGTTGATAAAAATATTAATGGAGTATGGATTAAAGTCTATTGTGGTATTGAGGACGATTGTAATTTCACCATTTTATTTCCTAATATTAGCATATTTCTAGAAAAAGATGGTGTAGAAAAATTTTCGTTTGAAGAAAAGAAAGAAATCCATCTTTGCACACTTGTTATTTTAGTTATCTTAGTACATGTTTGATATGGATGTGAAGTTCTAGGTTGCAACATTTATAGATTTGGAGGAAAATCGAGTAAATATAGAAATGTTTTATAATCTATAATGTTAAAATTTAAAGGAATATACCTTGTCAAATCCTCCTCTTAGAATGAACTTCCTCCCACTAAGAGCAAGGCTACAGTTAGGTACCCAATGTATAAGCACATGGAAATTAACATCAAGGATAAGAGACTTCCTAGTATATTTGAATTCCATCCTCTAAGACATAAGAAAGGGTGACAAAAAACCATTGATTCTTGGTTAAGACATTGGAGAACACGAGGGGATAAAATAAGAAAAAGTTTAAGTACTACAAAGAGATCACTAGCCTCAACTTAGAATATCAAAAGTATATATTTGTATTATAGCTAGCTTAAAGAAGAAAATTAAAATTGATAAAAATAAGGACCAACTCTCACAAACTTTATAATGAAATTGGGGACTGGACAAAACTTAAACTTACCATCGCGGGTTCAATTCTAGTTGTTCCCCCATAAAATAAGGGAAAAAATGAACTAGATTCAATTCAATGTTGTTTTCATATTTTAGTAAAATAATTTCTATCCATGTGTTATAATGGTATTGGTTGGGTGACACGAGCTTTCCAATGATATTAAATCAAGATTATATATGATGTATTATGTTCATTGGGATGAAAAAAGGGGTAAAAATAAATGAAAACATGAAGATCCTAGGGAAGAAAGAATATGTAATCTTTGTGATACCAAGAAAGTGGAGGATAAAAAACACTTTAGGTCTTAATTTCAAAATATGTGTATCATTATGGATATTCATAACTTGTTACTCATGGAAACCCAAGAGATCTAGGAAATTCTCTCCAAACTTTTCGACAATAAAATGTTAAAACAAATCAATTAATTCCTTAATCAATTTTATTTATGTCTAAAAGACCAAAGTTAGGCTCCTTGGAAGGTGATCATCATCATTACCAACCATCTTAATATCATAAAAATGTAAATATGGAAAATTTTAACAAAAAAAATACCACTGACCTCATGGTTTAATCAAGAAATTACATTTGAGAAATAGTGATAAGAAGCCTCTAACTCTTATTGTTAATTAGTTTGTCCTTGTATATTAATTACTTGATCATAGTCTTACTCTCAATGAATCAAAATCCAATTTAAGAAACTTAAATTATTTATTATAAAACACCACTCAATTTTCCTCCAAATTTCCTTAAAAATACTATATATTCAAAATATGAATAACCTCACATATATAACATTTTCACACTTTCCATTTATCATGTTATATATTGATTTTCTATAATTTAACTATCATAAATTATTGATTAATTATGTTGTTAATCTTTTTAAATAATTTTTTTTCTGACTAGGGGAATCGGTAACGGCGACAGTATCGTACTCGCGTGACAAATTATAAATTATAAATAAAAAATGTAACAAACTCAATTGACATGATGCCATCATAAACATATTTTTTTTCGATAGATCCAAAAATTTGATGATCACTAAACCTGGTATTTGACACAGTATCCACCTATGAATAGATGAACCATTTCGTACGAAAAAATTGCAATGGAGGACCTTTTCATTAAGAAACTCAAAACATATAACAATTCCGAGAAAGACCCTACATCACTAATTTGATTCCTTTCCTTATGCAACAGGGGAATGGAAAATTATTGACGGGATTTGGGCTAAGTGTTAAGAAGAAAGTATGTAAGCAAATGGACTATCTCACGCATGGTGGGTCTCTGGACACTCTGTTGTTGTACGCGGAGCAGAGACATAGAAAACATATGCATGGCCTTCTCCATTAGGACATTGCTGAGACTGGGGTCAATAATCTTCACAACTCCTTCTCTACTCCAATTTGTCATCTTCTTTGCCCACTCTATGATGGTCACGCCCTCTTCAAATTTGCATTCATGCACTGGCATTTTCCCCATAATCATATCAAGAAGAACCACTCTGAAGTTGTATACGTCGCTTTTATCGTCCACTTTCAGTGTGTACACATACTCTGTTAATTCAATAACCAACATTAATTTTCAGAAGCTTCAATAATTAACATTAATTCAATAACTAAACTGTAAACTTTATTTCCACCCACTCCAAAGATTGGTTATCGATTAATACATATGGATATTTTCTCACCATTTCTACCATCCATTATACTTAATCTGAGCAGACTAAAGGAACCCAAAAAGGAAAGGTGAAACAACGATTTACCAGCAACTATGTAACCAAAGGTGCCTGCCACTGAAGACATGTATTCTGAGGTATCAGAATGATGCAAGAACTTGGTTAGGCCAAAATATACAACATGAGCTCCAAAGTTGGAATCGACAAGAATGTTGTTATATTTCATGTCGTGATGAAGTATAAGATGACGGCAATTTTTGTGAAGATAGCACAAACCGTGGGCAACATCCACTGCAATTTTGTATCTTCTATCCCAATCCAGATTCCCAACATTTTTTCCATGAAGAAACTCTCCCAGGCTTCCATTGGGAATTTATTCATACATTAGAGGATTATTCTCAATGTTGGAGAAAAATTCCAGAAATCTAACTAAGTTACAATGGAAGATACTGCCCAGAGTCTTGATCTCTGCTGAGAAACCACGATCATTTGAAGATCCTATCCCCATAAGTTTCTTTACTGCAACATGTTCACCATTGGGAATGATGCCTTTATAGACAACTCTCACTCCCCCTTTTCCAATGATTTTCTCTTCTTTCATACATTCCAGGATGTCATCTCTCCCAAAATTCAGTTGATGGACGATCGTCATTTTCTAGGCCCCCTCATCTCAATATTCCTTGACGACTCTTTCCTTAATCATGATTGCCCCAATTTCCAAAACAAACGAGCAAAAGAACGGAAGTCTCAGTGATAAAAAAAGCTTGATCCAACCAAAAACCTGACCCTTGTTGTGTGCTTGGACTGGAGACCCATTGACATGAGAATTGCAAGAACCCCAAAATTTCATGCATAAGTAGGGATTCTTTGCAAAATCCCTTTCTTGGTAAAAGATAGCGGAACGACCCTTTTGAGAAAGCCCTAAAAAATTATTGTTAGAGAAATCAATAGAGGAAAGTAGAGGTATGTTCTCAAATTCCCTGGGAATTCTCTCGTTCATGTGATTTATGGATACGGTCAGATAGTTGAGAGTGCGCATCCTGGTGATTTCCACTAGGATGGGATTGTTGAACTCATTCTGGCTAAGATCATTGTGTGCCAGAGCACTACACTTGCTTATCTCCCTAGGAATCTTACCAAAAAACCTATTTTTTCTAAAATAAATCTTTACAATATTCCCCAGATGACCAATCTCTGGCGAAACATTACCTATTAATCTATTTCCATACATCACAAGTATCTACAAAGAGGATAAATTACCGATGGATGAAGGAACATTCACTATTAATTGGTTTTCATGCTTCATAAGTATCCACAAAGAAGATAAATTACCTACAGATGAAGGAACATTCCATGTTAATTGGTTTCCATACATCACAAGTTTTAGAAAAGAAGATAAATTAACTAAGGATGAAGGAATACTCCCTCTTAATTGGTTTCCATTCATCACAAGTATCTTCAAAGAAGACAATTTTCCTATGGATGACGGAAGAGGACCACTAAGACAAGTATTGGAAACATTCATCAGCTCTAGCATGAAGGATACATAATTAATTTCCTCTAGTATGCTCCCAATGAGATAATTGTTGTCCAATTTATTCTGAGTTAGCATGGGTAAGTATATCAAGCCTACAGGAATTGAACCATTTAAAGAATTTCGCAGTGAAGACTCGTTCCAGAGAATTACAGGTGCCCAGAGAATCAAGAATAGGGCCTGAGAATAAATTGTTTTCTATGGTCAATGTCTCCATCCTTCCACCCTAACAAAGGTTTGGAGGGATTGAACCAGTGAGTTTGTTGGAAGAAACATCCACTACATGTATCTTTCCACTTACGCCCAGTTGCTAAGGCACTAGACCTATGAAATTGTTCTTCTTAAGGTACAAAACCTCCAAATTAGGCAAGTCCCCAATGAAGGATGGGATCCTGCCATGTAGTCTATTCATGTACAGATACAACTCTCTCAACTCTTTTAGCTTTGAAAGTTCCACGGGTATTTCTCCAGAGAGATTGTTATAGGATAGATCCATGGATTTTAAGCTCACAAGATGCCCCAGTTGAGGAGGAATCTCGCCACCAAGATCACAATAAGAGATATCCAGGCGTACAAGATTTTTCAAATTTCTTATCTCAGGAGGAATCCCACCATCAAATGAATTTCCCCACAAATAAAGTGTTTGCAAATTCCCTAGCTCGCCAATATCTCTCGGTATTATCCCACTCAAAGTATTTGTAACGAGGGAAAGATATTCTACACTTTTTAGCTTCCCATGCTGAGCATGAATGCTTCCTGAGAAGTAATTATGTCCAAGTTGAAGATGCTTGAGCTTCATGAGATAGCTCAAATCCATTGGCAATGTCCCTAACAAATTGTTAGAATAAACATCTAGAGCCTCTAGGTTCCTCAATTTTGATATGTTGGAGGGGAGGCTTCCATTGAGGTTGTTATAGGAAACATTGAGCCAACGAAGGACTAGCAGATTTCCTCCGAGGTAAATATGGTTGAAATCCAGTGACAATACACCAGATAAATAGTTGTTAGAAACATATGGTACCTCTAGGTTCCTCAATTTTGATATGTTGGAGGGGAAGCTTCCATTGAGGAAGTTATTGGAGACATCGAGAAAATAGAGGGTTGTCAGATTTGTGACTTGACTGGGGAGTGGGCCTAAAATATTCATGTTATAGAGATGCAGGGCCACTACTCAACCGATATGGTCACGTTGGACGCTAGTCCATGAGAAATGAGCGAACAATGGGCGGTGTAATTGGAGGGTCTCCATCTTTAAGAAAAGGGGACTTCCTATGATTTGACATGAAATATCACAGAGGGTGTCCATATGTGATATTTCATGGCCAATCATGCTTTGGAGCCCTATAGGAAAGTGGGGAAGCTCGAGGGACTACGTGGAAAAGAAGGGGTATCCCATTCCTCGAGTTGTGCATGTTGAGAGGAAGAGATTTGGTGAATTAAAATTATTGTTGGATTAGAACCTAGGTTTGTTGGATGATGAATGTGGAGAGTGGACAACCAAGAGGGTTAGACCTCCTTGTGGACTCATAGCCTCATCTTGGGAGTGACCTACTATTAAGAGAATGGAACAACAATGTCAATGGTTGGGAGGAACATCCCATGTATGCAACCAATTCATTTTCCCTTGAAAAGAAAATATTTCTATTGTATTCCATGTTTAATTTCCACTTTATAATAATTTTATTTGAATGTTGTTTTATATTGATTGAATGGTTGCATTCATGTTAAATTTATAAACATTGTTAAAAGCATGAGTAATTTATCCTATTGCTTCATGTAAATTTTATTTGTATGAGAAGAAATTTTTTGTTTTGTTGGTAATGGGAATTTTACAATTCATATCAGAGCTTACGTCGCAACACTAGGCTTGCAAGGGCCTGCTAAAACACAAATATAGTTGCTACTTGTGTTTAGTTGGGGAAAATTTGCAGAATCGAGTAAAATCCCTTAATTTTTGGGCATATTTTAGTTGGAAAATGACATGGGTATGTAGTGAATATGAATTCAACAAATGGGTTTTGGTCCTAGAGGCCAAAATGGGTCAAATATATGGAAACTACATAGGGTGGTTGGGGAAAAATTTGAGTTCTCTCAACATAAAGGATATGGGGTTGAAATTCCCTTAATTGTAATTTGTGTTGGGTTTTCTTGTTGTAGAGGTTAACTTGGTTGATTAAATAGTTAAATGTAGCTTGGAGCGGTCAAGTTTATCCCAAAGAGCCAAGTATGGAGGTTCGCGACAGTCACAAGTTTGCATTTTAGGAAAAATGGTTAGGTGTAGAAAAGTTTTTTTTTGTCATTGATACAACATATGTCGACGAAGAGAGATTTTATATTCTCACTGATACAGTGTATGTTAGTGAAGAAAGATATTTTCTTCTCATCGATACAATGTATCTTGGTGAAGAAAGATATTTTCTACTCATATATAAAGGAGTGTGTTGAAAAAGAAATATATTTTCAACTCATCGATAAAGGAGTGTATTGGTGAAGAAAAGACATCTCAATGTTGAAACTTCAACAAGGAAAGGACTTTTGGTGACGACGTTTTCGAAAAGAAAGGAGATTCGACATCAAAACATCGACGAAGAAAGGAGATTCAACGTTGAAACGTTGATGAAGGAAGGAGATCCAACATCAAAGTGTCGATGAATAAAGGAGATCCAATAGTGAAATACCGATGAATAAAGGAGATCCGATGCTAAAATGTTAGTGAAGAAAAAATATCTGGCACCAAAAAATCAACGAGGAAAAGAGATTCTGGTGCAAAAATGGTGGTAAATAAAGTGATTTTGGTGTTGAAACGTCAATGAGGGGAAAATATAATAAATCACCGATAAAGGAAAGGAGAAGAGAAGAAATAAGAAAAGAAGAAAAAGAGAAAAGAGAAGAATGGAGAGAGAAGAGAAGAGAATGAGAGAAGAAAAGAAGAGGAGGAAAGGGAAGGATATAAATATAAAATTTTACAAAAAAAGAAAACATTTAGAGTCGAGAACTTTCTTTGGTCATAATAGGAGAAGAAAAAATCATTTTTAGATGAAATTTAAAGGGTATGTATATAGTGATAAATGCTACAAATTTGCTAGTGAGGGCCTTTGGCTAGTTCTACTTCTATTTTCAAGAAAATGAAAAATAATGGTTTTTAAAGATCTGGGTCATGCTCGGTAATTGAGGCTTGGATAAAGGTGAAAATTTTGTAGGAAGTCCAAAATGTAGGAATGAAGATACCCAATTGGGAGTGGAGATGCCCCAAAAGAGAAAAATCCACTATTCTCATGCACGTTTTGGGGATTTTTGAAATCTTCAGAGGAAAAGGGACCTCATATCACCAATCCATTTTTTTTTATTTAGTCTAAATTTTATCTACTCCTCAATATAGACAACTTTGTCTTCAGGGAGTTTTTGTCAGTTTTTCTCCATTTCGGGAATCCATTTTCTGCTAAAAATTCTAAGTCTGGAGAAAATGCAAAAGGACAAAGTTGAAAATTTTAGATTGATGCAAAAGTTGGAGGGAGCCTTAGATCCTGATTTAGAGTGGTTGTGTATTCATAATAAGGAGTACTAACAACACCCGATATAAAAAAAAAAAAAAAAAAAAATAATGGTTCTTGCCATATTTCTTTACACAAGTGGTAGAATATAGATTTTGAGATTAATTGTACCAATGAAGCATGTGAAAAAGGGTGAAATTGTTGATTTCATAGAGCCATAACTTTCATTTCTGAAATCAGAACAAGGCATGATTATAGCCATTAGAAAATTAATCTAGAGGAAAACATGATGGAAGGTTTAGGTTCTCTGAGAAAGCATCTAGTGTTTCATAAAGTTGCAAGAAAAATTGAAATTGGACTATGTGAACCATGCAATTTCTCAATGTGAAAGTTTTCCAAATAATATTAATTTTGGAAAAACATTTCCATATGTTAGAGGTACATGCTAGATGTTAGTATTGTGTAAGAAAGAGTGCAGATACTCATGATGGTTCCTATGTAGTGGCATGAAGATACATTTGGGAGAGTAACAATCTCATAGATAAAAAGGGGATGAATTTTAAATAAGAAGGCATTGTTGATAAGTAGGGTAGAACTTGAAGAACTGGTTGAGATAATAAAGAGATTGCAGAGGGAAGTGCAGGGCTATAGGGTAGGTAGTGAAAATTGATAAAGGAATCAAGAAGAGTAGGGCCAAATTTAATATCCAGTTGCTGCATAGTCTAAATGATTCACAAACACATATCAATAGGGATTCTCACTTGAAACATAAATTCAATTGTTGAAGAATGACATCAATAGGTACAGGAAGGCAAGGCAAGCCTCCATAGCCTTGAAGGTAGAGATGTGTTGATAGATGAAAATATTTTTGAAAAAGAGAGAAAGGATATCAGGAGGTGATGTGTGACTCATGTGATGGGTGAGTCATCTCTATGTGCAAGGATAGGAATTCCTGGAAAAGAATTGCTAGCTATGAATTAACTACTTTTGTCTAAAAGTACTTAGAGAAATAAATCCACTTATGTTATCAGAGTGCGTAGTAGAAGTAGGGTGCAGGTGAAAGGAAATCAAGGGATGGAATAATGAAGGTCCATTCACTTTTGAGTGCTAATGGAGAAAATAAATATTTCATTAGAAGAAGCAGTTTGGTCCTGAGTGGAATGGATAGGTCTTCACAAGGAATTATTAAATGAAATGAAGTTTGAGCAAAGATAATGGCAAGGGATTCCATAATGATAATAGTTGATTTGATTCAAGGATATTATAGTACTAAGGTGATGGAATGATAAGAACTACCTCATTCCAAGGTGACAAAAGGTTTCGACAAGGTAAAAATTGGGGTTGATTACCTAAGTGGAAGCACTGGCCAATATGGAATATTGGTTGGAATTGCAATATGGTTGAGGGGGGCTTGGCTAGAATTTTTTTAGATCAGGGAAAAATAGTGAAAAGATGAGAAGAATGATAGTGCACAGGGCCACAAGTATCTAGAGGGATTCATGGACAACTACATGGATCATAAGAATCTAAACACATTTAATATGCACTCAAGTGCCTAATGCAAGTGATGCATGATAAGTGCAATGAAGTTAGGATAAGTTAGGATGCACATGCATTAGTAGGGATGATGAGATTTATATACCCACGCAGGGGTGCCCTTTTGTGAAGAGACGTGACCTTTCACTAAGAAGGTGTCTCTTCATTATTATTCATTATCTATTTATGATGTATTTATACTTATTATTTTACATTATTTTCATAACACTCAACTTGTTTGATATCAAAGAAGGGTTCAAAGAGAGGAGCACCTAGATGTTGAAGTTGCTCTTTATTTGCATCCACCTGACACTGGCCTAGTTGTGTTCCATACATCCCATTAACAACTTGCATGGTTAAATATTCACTAATATCACACCGATTCTCATAGGTGTCACACATTACCCAGTTTTCTTTTATATCAACCAGATGGATAATGTCCTTTGATGCTTCTTTTGTTCCTTTCCTTTGTGTATCAGATCTCTTTAGAGTTAATTTCCATGATTCCCCTATGATTTCCAATTCCTGCATTCCATGAAAAGATTCCTTTGAAGAGGTCTTTGTTGGACGTTTCAAATTATTTGGAGCATCCCTTCCAAATTTAGTATAAGTCTCCTTTTTTTCTGTATATTTTCTTTTGTTCCCACTAGATATCGCTTTGTTTTCCTTTAGTCCTTGAAACTCCTTTACCAACTCAATGTCATTTTTATTTGTTGAAGGATATTTCTAAGACTCTGTCTTAGCTATCAAATTTTCAGGTTCTTTTGCAAAAACCTTCTCATCTCTCTCCAACAATTGGGGCAGAAAATCCAGAAGGGGTGTAGGCAAGGAACTTCCAGTAATATGACGCGATGTCATAAACTACTCTATTTCAAGCAAACAAACCAACAAAAAACCTTTAGTGATCTAGAGAAGATGCTTGGATCCCTAAAGAGACATTAAATTAAACAATATATGTGAGCAAAGACAGAAAATGGAAAACATACTTGGATGATAGACAGAGGAGATGGAGCATGAGTGGATTCATTTTCAGGAGAGGATTTATGGCCATCATTGGGGATATCCTCAAGTGATGGGCATTGAGAATTACCATGGCCTAAGATGTTGTAAATTGCAGAGCTCTTGCTACATGGTACAGATCCAAAACCCATCTTAATTTGCAATTTAACTCTCTTTTGATCACAAATATGTATATTCTGAGCTATAGAATCCTTTTTCAAACTGGATATTTCTCTACTGCCCCTAATAACAGTCATGTCAATCTCCCAAATTTTTGAAACATCAGCAACTAAGGCTGCTGAAGCAACCTTTTTTGAAAGGACAATGCCTCCAAAGCTTGTAGTTGCCAACTGTATGTGTTGCAAAAGATTCTCAAAAATTATTTTTTTGGACAACAGTGTATAGAGTATTTAGATGTAACCAATGTAAATCAAATGAATAATACCTCACCCACCACCTCATTGGGTATTGTTTTAGTATTATTTTTCTGCACAATAGCTGAATTTTTAGGTTTAAGAAAATCTGATGGTGACCGTTGATGAGTCCTCAAAAATGAGCCATGGTATTCAAATTTTGACCATGTTTGCAACAAGAAAAAAGCACAGGTTTTATAGTCCTTTGATCACTAAAAGTAAACAAATACAGACAAATAGTGCACATTTTATTTATTAGGCCTTCAGTAAAAATGTGAAAAGTGTTGAGAAGACTGAGTTCAAGTCTTAAAATGAAAGCCGTTGGGCTTAGAAATAAATGAAATAAGGTTGACACAAACAGGGAAATTTGTATGATAATTTCAATGATCATACATGTTGTAGATAGATCAATATAAGGAAAAACACGGAAACCTCATTGAAAGGAATTGAATTGAAATTTTATGATATATTGCTCAAGTAGAAGAATGCCCAATCACAGTCACAGTTCAAAGCGGGCTTTGTTTCAGATATTTATGATTAAAGATATGTTTTTTTTTTTGAAATTTTAATCTTTGTTGGTACCATCTGATTATTTGTTCTTACTTCATTAGCATTATCAATTACATAAGTACATACAAAAAACTTTGTTGCAAGAAACAAATGTTCTTATGTATTGAATCCATTTTTCTATTGCAATGAGAGCCATAATGATTTTCCATGGAAGATCATAAACCTGATAATCATTTGGAACAAGGGATAGGATTACAAGCCTAGTATTGAATTCATTCACTAAAAGAAACTCCTGAGTTACGAGGATATAACAGGAAACTTGTTAATTTAGATAAATAAAATGATGTTGGAGAAGAAAATGCATTAGCTTAAGGAAACGTTGTTCATCTAGTTTGTATGCCAAAAAAATATGACAGGAAACAGAAAGAGAGAATTTAAAAAAGACCAAAAAGAACAACCACTATCTCTTTTCAAAATGGTGTATAAATTCACTGGCCTTTTCCTGTGTTTCTACATGAACACTACAATGTTGCCAACGTGGAGGGAAAATGGCAAAGAGAAATTGTTATTCAACCAACACATTTTTGATGCCACATCCTTCTAGTCACCCAAATTCTCAGCTGATAGTTCTCCCTCGAATTCCTTTTGAAAGTGACCCAGAACATTCTGTCGTTTAGTGTCCTGCATGAACCCCAAAAAAACAATCTCTCAAGTCTTGCAAGAAGAGAATTCCTACTTTCAGACTAAGCAACAAAAAAACAATTGATTGATATGTTAGATAAGAAAATGATATTTAAAGTTCTAGAAACTATCCCAAGGCTTGTATCTGACTGTTTATTATCAACACACAAGCACCCACACAACCCATCCCCTAAAAGAGGAGGGGATTTTGAGAAAGCATGCATATTCATATCTGCAAGAAACCAACCATCATGTGGACCAAATGTGCACCAAACTACATAGGATACATGAATAGATTAGTTCAAATGTGGAAGTGCATGTCGAGCAGCAGTGAATGGAAGACAAGTCACCATTTAAAGGGCTCGATGGCATTGGAGTGATGGCATTGGAGTGTGATTTCAGCTTGCATACCATTGAATGGAATCGAACTAAGCTATGGTCTTTCTCATCACTTTATAATGCAGTTATAAAATAACATTATGGACACTCACAATGTAGGAAAATGCAACATCAGGATCACAGTTGGATTCATGGTCTTGGTTGAAGCAGATGTCTCCTTCTTCAAGCTTGTTGTCCTCCATTTCTCTACTATTCTTAACATCAATCACAACCATCTCTCCACTTTTCACAACATGATCAGCTAAGGGTTTTGAAACATACAATATATTGTCCACCAAAGCATTGCATGTAGAAAGGACAGTGGCTCTTGAGCTTGAAGCTACCAATGTGTGTTGCAAAAGATTGTCAAAAATTATTTTTCTAGAGAGCAGTGTATAGAGTGTATGTCAAGGCTCTCAATCACATAATGTGAAATTATAATAAAACATTACATCCAATCAATTTAACATTTGTAAATGAAATCAATAATACCTTCACTAGTGGCTTATTCGGTAACGTTTTAGTATTATTGTTCTGCATGATAGCTGGAGTTTTATATTGAAGCAAAGCTGATGGAGACCGATGATGAGTTTGAAAAAATGAGCCATAGTCTCCAAAGTTTGACCCTATTTGGAACAAGAATAAAAGAAGCACAAGTTTTACAATCCTTTGATCATTAAAACCAAAAAGCACACACAAATAGTGCTTACATATTAGGCCTTCAATAAAAGGTGAAAAGTGTAGAGCATAATGACTTCAAATCTTAAGAAGAAAGTTGTCAGGCTTAAAAATAAATGAAATAAGCTAGACCCAAACAAGACAAAAAGAATTTGTCTAAAATACCAGAAGTAGAAAACACATCATTGATCATACATAGTTGTAGTTTGTAGATAGATCAATATAAGAAAAAACGCAACCTTGATGAAAGGAAATACATTGAAATTATATGATATATTTCTTAAGTAGAAGGATGCCCACAGTCATAGTTCATAGGAAGATTTGTTTCAAATGTTTAATATGAAGGATTTGTTTGAACTTTTTGTTTGATACATAAACAAAGGACTTATAGCCCACTCACTTCACCAACACAGATACTTTGTGTAATTAACATTTTGATCTTTGTTTCTCTAACTTATGCGGAGATCTTTATGTTGGAGATACTTCACACACACCTAGGTTTTATTTTTCCTAAGGTTTTTCCTATGTTTATTAGTCATTATTCAGTCTCCTATATTTTAGGAAGCATATTCCTCTAGGAGAATATTCTCGTCAGTTCACACTTCAGTTTGATCAGTTGAGTGGAGTCTAGATGCCACATTGGGATTATCACCATGCAGCATTGGGATCATCACCAGCTAATGCGCATTGTACTTGGGATTATCACTAGACTAGCACATTAATCATGATTTCCTCATCTCCTCCTCACTTCACTATGTTTTAGTAATTAATTGAAGACTAAGAGACTAGTTAATTAAGATTAGGTGGCAGTTCACTCTCGTAACTTCCTGAGAGACTAGACTAGGTGGCAGTTTACTCCCGTAACTGTTGGTGTGTGTCCAGATCACTCTAGACCACCATTATGGCGCATTGGATTCTCCTCCAGTGCACATTACTTGAGTTATACAGAGTATATCGTGTGTAAATTATCATTCATTCATTTGGTTAATGAGAATTCTTCCATTCTTTCTCTTCTGCTTCTCTTTTCAATTCCTAGCTAGATCTATTATGTGTAGATTCAACACATTTACATGGTATCATATCTGACAGACTGCTAGGGAAAAGAAACACCAAATTATTTTTTCAAGTACCGAAGATTGAAGACATCGGGAAAATGGAATTTCCAAAAGAATTCATTCTTACACTGTACAATTTATTTGCAGGAAAGGAGAAGATGATAATGCATATTCGAGGTAGAGGATTATACCGGTTAACCATGAACACAGAGACAGAACCAACATCATCCATAAAAAAATCCAAGTATCTAATTCGAATGGATGAAATGTTTGGAACATTTTGCAGTCTCATTTCTCTTGAACTCCTCTTTCACATATCCTCCTGTAAAACCCCCAATGAAGCTTGGACCACCATGGAAGGGATTTTTGGAAAATATAATGAGATGAGGGGACACATGCTCGAGTTGTAATTTCTCCCATTGGATCTTTTATATTCCACTTTTAGGGATAACTAGGAGATGATGTCTCGAGGCTGATGGGTCCTAGACATGGAGTACCAAGAGCCAAGTCAACTTTGGCATGGCCCATCTTTTCTCACTTTCAGCGCCTCTACTATGTCAACAACAACAACATTCATCACCATCAGTTTGTTCTTGTATCATAGATGGTTCTTGCTCCATGAGGTAATGATTTTGGTTATCATGGTATGTGTCACTTTGATCCTCAAAACCTTTGAATATGTGCATTTAATTCCTTTTGTTTATAACAAATGCTTGGATCTTATACTTGCCCACTTGACCATGTCCAGGGGGAATGACAGGATTCCCTAGTAATCATGTTTCCGTAGGTTTTGGTTTTCCACTAGAGGAAATTCTGAAAAGCCATCGTCTGCTCCCATCATAACACCACTTTTCCATCTTGCTTCTTGTTCATCTATCCCATTACACATTTTCGAGCATTGGGTTGACCTATCATTTGAGGATTGCACCCTATCTTGTGGGAAGAAGGGGCTAAAGGCCCATAAGGTAAAATAAAGTTGGCAATAGATAAAATCCTAACAATAAAACCTCGATATGCTTCACCTAGGGATCCCCGAGAAAGCAATAAAAGGCTTCTCAGCAAGAAACAAGAGGGACCCAATGAAAATAATAAAACAATACTTAATCAGAGGATAGGGGGTCTTATCACGAGCCAACCTATTAGGTCCATGGGTATCTAGCAGTATGACATTACCACCAGCTGGTTACCACGCCAGGATAGTGACTCTTGGTTGCATGGCCAAGAGAAAGGAGGTCTCATCATGAGCCAGCCTTCTCATTTATGTCAAAGTACTTGTGGGTAACGCTGCCACCACTGGTCACCACACCAGGGCAGTGTCCCTTGATTATATTCTTGAAGAAAAAGAAATAAGAATAAAGAATAAAAGGCATGAATTGGGCTTGAAAAAACTTGCATCCAGGACAGGTGTAGCTCGCCTTCTACAAAGGCACCCACAGGTAAAAATTTTCATCCCCTTGCTCTCATTGCACTCTTTTGCCTGGACATCCCTTATCCACATCACCCACTTACATGGCT
>ML797473.1:786912-798407 GCA_009831015.1 Picea engelmannii
TGCGTACTATCTTCAAAAGTGCAATTTTGAGAAGCTGATAAGTGTAACTTTCTTCATGAAAATGATCTTAATGAAGAGTCAGATCTTCTATCACCATGTCATTATTATGTCATCATCTCGATAACCAAAAATGTGGATAACATGCACAAACAAATCTATGGGTTAACAATGGCAACTCAAGGGGACGATATCTTCTTGTGGGATGTTGAGAATCTCAAAATCTTTGTACTCTGCACCTATAAATAACTGATCTCTAAAAATTCCAACTTGTAGACCATTGTGCCTATCAAGTAGGAAATGGAGTAAAATGCATGGTGCCTCGATTAATATGCTAAAATGAGGACCTAACCATACATGCACATCTGCAACTACTAGTTGCAACTCACCTATCATGTATGCTCCTCCCACTGAAAAATGAGATAAAGTCGACAAATGGGAGAAAGACACTTGGTCAAATTCCATAAGGAAGATAATTGCTAGGTGCAAAGGAACCCACTAATGAAGCTAATGGTTCCTAAGGTACGAGGACTATTGGTCAATGTGGATAATGATCCAAAGTCGAACACTAACCAAACTCATCCAATCAAGACCCATTGATGATCAATATTTTTGAATGCACGATGATCGTCCATGAGGCTAATGAATGTCAAGGTGCTCTAGCTTCTGGACTACCCCGTAGATATTGTATCCAAGTTGATAAGGAATGATATACTAAGAGAAAGGACATGATGAACACCTTTCCCTCAGCATGAAGCAAGAATTAGGAAGTGAAACAAAAGGGTACCATATCCCTAAGTTTGTATGAGGCGTTGACTGATTGAGGAAGATGACTCAATGAAAAAATGAAGAGTCAAACCCACTAGGTGACTCAAGACTCATCCTATTGTCTCTTCTACACTACCCACCCTGTAGACTCAGTACTCATGTAGTGGAAAGAAAGGCGCCCTCAACCAGGCTTGACCTAGACATGAGTTCAAGGCAATGTTGATTGTATTGATGACATCATACTCAAGAGTTTGACTTAAAAAAATAACAAACTGCAGGATGAAATTGAATGAAAAATAAAGGAAATAAGATACCATCACACATGCGAGGCATTTATTATGAAGGAACTTAGACTAAGTGCTCACACAAAATAAGGAAAAGTGACACAACTGCAAACTAGGACATGACAACAACAAAATTAAAGGAAAATCAACAAGGTAAGGCAACCTATAGGTTCACCTATGACCAAAAGACAACAAAACTAACATCTGGAAATAAAAATAGCAGAAATATAAGGAAATTTGTAGCATAATAGTGACAGGAAAGGCGATAACATAGAAACCCAAAAATTCACCTCCTTTTTTTTTTCTTTTTCTTTTTCTCTATTTTTTTTTATTGGAGCCTAAAATCTCTTATTCTAGAGGTTAGTCAAAGTTCCATGATCAATCAACGTAGCCAAATGACCAACGTAACAACCAATTCATTGATGATAGGGAAAGATCAACATAGTCAACCCTCCAATGTAACCAAATCATGAAGTCTCCTAAGATGGAAATATGCTTTCATGTGCTTTCTTCTTAAGAAATCAATGAAGTTTGTCAGTTGAAACTTAGAACATGGCACCTCACCAATGATTAATAAGAAAATAGAAGACCCAAAAATCCTCAGATTGCCTCCCAAAAAACCTCCATAATCCTCAACTCAACTGGATCATGAGTAACCATGATCTTCAAGCAATGATCAGTTAGAGGATTTCCTTGAAGAAAAAAATATGAAAGTGGGATCATGGGAAAATTCTGAAGAAGATAATCTTCTATTTGAACCAAAAGTTGCACTTGTTGCAATGGTATCTCATTGAACTGTTCTTGAAGAATCATTGGTATATGCAAGGAGAAAGTCTCTCACTGATTCAATTTGGTTGATTTGTTGCTCTTCCCATTGAATTTTATCGTCATCTCTAGAAGGAACCAACAAACCCACTTGTAAATTTGGCTCTTCATCATACCTCACGTTGACGTTGGCTTACCATCTCCCATACACTGAGTTTTCTATATGTGATGAGTTTGATTGATCTGTAGTATAAGAGGCAATCTGAGGGGAGCTATTGGGCTTCCATATGTGGACATGTTGATCATCATCATGGTTGGGATCATTATCTCCACTGTGGGCCATGAGACATTATCTCCTCTAGTTACCCCTAGGCATGGAAGAATAACATGCTTGATGACACACACCAACAGTTACAGGAGTAAACTTCCAACTAGTCTAGTCTCTTAGGAAGTTACGGGAGTGAACTGCCACCTAGTCTGAGTTAACTAGTCTCTCAGTATTTAGTTAACTGATTGAAACATAGTGAAGTGAGGAGATCAACGAATCATGATAAATGCACTAGTTTGGTGATGATCCCAAGGACAATGCGCATTAGTTGGTGATGATCCCAATGTGGCATCTAGACTCCACTCAATTGATCAAATTGAAGTGTAAACTAAAGAGAATATTCTCCTAGAGGAATATTCTTCCTAAAATATAGGAGACTGAATAATGACTAATAAACATAGGGAAAACATTAGGAAAAATAAATCCTAGGTGTGTGTGAAGTATCTCCAACACCCCCCTGAACATCACTATGGTGAAAATAAAGAATGGGTCCTAGCAATGAGGCCTTGTTAGGTACCCAAATACAAAAGATGCACTGAAATAAATGAGGAAAGAGGGAAAATATCATGGGAAAACCCCCCTCAAAGTACAATGTATGTAAAAATAAGAACTGATAGTTGTTAGGAAACTGTGTCCTTCCCTCCAAGACGACTGCACAGAGAATGAAACTTTTTCTCAGTGAAGGTCTTGGTGAATATGTCTGTAGTCTATTCTGCTGGAGGAAAAAATTGTAGGTCGATGATCCCCTCATGTACTAAGTCTTGGATGTAGTGCATGCGAATCTCGATGTGATTCATCTGTTGTCTCTAAACTGGATCTCTGAAGAAATTCAGAGTGCTCTGGTTGTCAAACCAGATGACGATCAACCGATGAAACTGAATGCCCAACTCAGTGAGAAAATGTTGTAGCCATATATCCTGAATGGTTATGTTAACTACCCCTCTATACTCTGCCTGGGCTGAAGATAGAGCAATAACAAATTTCTTCTTGCTTGACTAATAGATAGGCCTTGAACCAAGACAGAGTGAGTAACCAGATGTTGAATTATGATTAATGCTATCACCATCACATTCAGAAATAGTGAACCCGATGATGTCATATGTAGAGTCTATTGAATAGTGAATCCCAAAGGTGATGGTGCCATGTACGTATCGAAGGATATGCTTTGCAACCTTTTAATGTAGCTCATGCAACTCTTGCATGAACTTGGAGACTACTCCAACTGCATAGGAGAGGTCTGGTCTGGAGTGTGTGAGATACAATAAGCTCCCTGCTAGTTGTTTGTACAGTGTGTTGTCAACCAGTGGAGTGTCCCCACCATTCTCAAGTCTGAATCTTGATAGGAAAGGAGTCAGGACAGACTTGCAATCTGTCATGCGAAATCTCTCAAGAAGATCTCATGCATACTTGTCCTGAGACAATTTGATGCCTGATGTATCTTGATAGATATCGAGTCCAAGGAAGAAATGTAGTGGACCCATGTCCGTCATTAAGAACTTGTCATGCAGAATCCTCTTGAGTGCAACAATCACTGAAATCGAGCAACTGGTGATCAACAAATCATCAACATACAAAAGTAGGAGTAGAAGTGAATCAGATGTCCTAAGCATGTAAACATTCGGGTCTGAATTACAACGTACAAAGTTTTGTGACAGCAGATAGGAGTCCATATTGGCATACCATACCCTCGGGGCCTACTTGAGGCCATAAAGAGACTTCTTCAGTCAACAGACCAAAGATGAATACTGCATAAATCCATGGGGTTTCTCCATATATATCTCCTCAGAGAGATCTCTGTGAAGAAATGCTTTCTTCATGTCCATCTAATGGACTTCCCATCCCTTGATTGCCGCAATGGCAAGTGCCAAATGTATGGAATCCATCTTCGCTACTGGAGCAAAGGTCTCATCATAGTCAATGCCATGCACCTGTTGAAATCCTTTGGCAACTAGCCTAGATTTGTGTCTGCTAACATGTCCATGTGCTGCACTCTTGGTCTTGTAGACCCATCTGCAACTAACAAGTTTCCTTCCTTAAAGAAGGGGAACCATATCCAAAGTTCGGTTCTCGAGGAGGGATTTGTACTCCTCCTGCATGGCGGATTCCCAAAAGGGATTTCCAATAACCTCGCCATAAGACTCTGGATCTGAAGACTGAACCAAGAAAACATGCCTGGGTGGAATTGGTTCAGTGGCAGTGAGTGCAAGAGGAGGCTCCTTGAAATCAAATCGAGTCCTCCTAGTATTAGTTGGATCCCCAACAAGATACCCTGCATCCTGAAGAGTAGTCTTGGCCCACTTGGGCCTCTGCTTTGTCTCTGCATCTGCATATGGATGCACTGACTCTGCATCTGACTGTACTGACTCTGTATCTAGATCATTTGAATCCTTTGAATCAGAACTATCATATGAAGAAGATTCGACATGTGCATACTCATCATCTCTGAAAGGTGGAAGAACAAAAGTGTCTTCATGAGGTTGTTGAGGTACATGCGAGACACTTTCCTTGAATTGGACACTACACTCAATGATGAGTCGGCCCAAGGAAAGATCAATGAGTTTTTGTCCCTTCACATTGTCAGGGTATTCAACAAAGATACACTATGTGCTCTGTGGATCAAGTGCCTTCCTCTTCTTAGAGGGAACCCTGGCCCATGCACGTGAACCGAAAATAAGGAAGTGGGTCACTTCCGATTTGAGGCCACTCCAAGCCTCGTAAAGGGTATTATCCTTGATAGATCTATGGGGAGATTTGTTTTGGATGTAGGTTGCACAATTAAGTACTTCATCCCATAATATCTATGGAAGTGACTTTGCATGTAGCATGCAAGATGCCATCTCTTTTAGAGATCTATTTTTCTGCTCAACAACTCCATTTTGCTGCGAAGTATAGGGAATCATGTGTTGCAACTGAATCCCTGCCTCATGACAAAGATTTTGTATCTCATGGTTGACATAATCTCCCCTATTATTTGTTAGGAGGACTTTGAATTTTTTTCCTGACCATTTCTCAACAAGGGCTTTCAAATCTTTGAGGTGTTGAAAGACCTCGGATTTTTTCTTGAGAAAGAAAATCCATGTGAAGTGTGAGAAATCATCAACAAAAATGAGCACTACCTTTCTTTATTGATTTATGGATGTGGAAAAGGGCCCATGAGGTCACTATTGATCATATCTAAAGGAGAGGAATCCTTCTGAGTCTTTCCTTTGTCAAATTTCTCTTGAGGGTGTTTTCCAAGAACACATCCCTCACAAATTCCTTTGGAGAAGTGGATGTCGGGTAGACCATCAACCATTCCTTGCTTGCTAATTTTTTGCATATATATGAAATTTAAATTCCCGAACCTTTCATGCAATATCCTACTGCTTTCATCAGCATGGGTAAGCAGTAATGCAGAATCTGGTTCAATAAATTCAGAAAAAGTGTAGAGTCTAGATTGATGATTTACCTCACCGGTAGCAACCCTGGAATTGGTTTGCATGTCATAGATATCCACTGCATCAGGTGTGAATATGAGTCTATTTCTGATGCCGAAGTTAGTCATCTGATACACAGAGAGAATATTGACGAAAAGTTTGGGAACGTCAAGCACATTCTTGAAGCTTTCCTTTGTGAGTTCAATTCTTCCTTTGCCAGTGACCTCGACTCGAGAGTTGTCCCCTATCAGAATAAGATGACCTTTGCATGCATCCAATGAAGAATAGACTTCTTTTCTGGCAGCCATATGGTGTGATGCACCTGAATCTACAATCCAAGCATCACGAGTGGAGTTGATGGCCATCAAGGCATGGCTAGAATTGTCTTTCTTGGGATTCTGATCTTTTGGCTTCTTCTTCTTGGCACGCTCGAGGATGTGATTTCCACTATTGTTTTTCTGAAGTATTTGGGTCATTAGATCTATCTATTTCTGCATACATGCAGATTCTGGATGGAATCCTTTATTGAAGTAAGTGCATTTCTCCCCTTTTCTTCCCTTTCCACCTTTGGATCCAGAGGCAACATTGAAGGGTTTTGAGTACCCTTCCTTCTTTGGATTTGCATGTGATTTCCTTTTGTCTTTGTATTTAGATTTTTTATATTGATGATCAATTCCATCTTGCATAGTAAGTCCATGTGCCTTTGGGCCTTTGATTTTTCCCATTTTGATGAGCTTGTTCTTCTCTTGTGTCAGAGACTCGATAAAGGCCTCAAGAGAGGGCATCATCCTGGTAGATCCAGAGGAAAACCTAACTGAATGAAATGTGGATACAAACACTGAGTATTCTGGACCAAGTTTGGAGAGAATGGTGAGAACCATTTGTTTCTCCTCCTTATATTTATCAACCCCTCAAGCCTTGAGTTGCGATGACAAATCCTTATATTTGGTAAAGAAATCTTTGAGATTGTCGAAGGTTTTTGGATCTAATGGGAGCAATTCCACCTCAATACTGTGTCCCCTCATCTCATCCTGTTTTCCAAAAATCCCTTCCATGGTGGTCCAGGATTCATTGTGGGTTTTACAAGAGGATATGTGAAAGAGGAGTTCAGGAGAAATGAGACTGCAAATTGTTCCAAACGCTTCATCCATTCGATTTAGATACTTGGATTTTTCTATGGATGATGTTGCTTCTGTCTCTGTGTTCATGGTTAACCAGTATAATCCTCTACCTCGAAGATGCATTATCATCTTCTCCTTCCATGCAAAGAAATTGTACGGTGTAAGAATGAATTCTTCCGGAAACTCCATTTTTCTACTATCTTAAATCTTCGGTACCTGCAAAAATAATTCTGTGTGTATTTTCCCTAGCAGTATGTCGGCTCTAATACCATGTAAATGTGTTGAATCTGCATAGAATATATCTAGCTAGGAATTGACATACACAGTTGCGGAAAAAAATATGAGAAAAAAGAAGCAGAAGAGAAAGAATGGAAGAATTCTCATTAACCAAATGAATGAATGATAATTTACACATGATATACTCTGTATAAATCAACTAATGCGCACTGGAGGAGAATCCAATGTACCATAGGGGTGGTCTAGAGTGATCTGGACACACACCAACAGTTACAGGAGTAAATTGCCACCTAGTCTAGTCTCTCAGGCAGTTACAGGAGTGAACTGCCACCTAGTCTGAGTTAACTAGTCTCACAGTCTTCAATTAACTGACTGAAACATAGTGAAGTGAGGAGGAGATCAGAGAATCATGAGTAATGCACTAGTCTGGTGATACTCCCAAGGACAATACGCATTAGCTGGTGATGATCCCAATGTTGCATGGTGATAATCCCAATATGGCATCTAGACTCCACTCAATTGATCAAACTGAATGTGAACCGAAGAGAATATTCTCCTAGATAAATATGCTTCCTAAAATATAGGAGACTGAATAATGACTAATAAACATATGAAAAACCTTAGGAAAATGAAATCCTAGGTGTGTGTGAAGTATCTCCAACATAGAAATCTCTGCATAAGTTAGAGAAACAAAGATCAAAATTTTAATTCCACAAAGTATCTGTGTTAGTGAAGCAAGTGGGCTATAAGTTCTTTGATTACGAATCAAACAAAGTTCAAACAGATCCTTCATCTTAAACATTTGAAACAAATCTTCCTATGAACTATGACTGTGGGCATCCTTCTACCTAAGCAATATATCATATAATTTCAATGTATTTCATGTCAACAAGGTTTTCTTTCCTTTTCTTATATTGATCTATCTACAACTATGTACGATCAATGATGTGTTTTCTGCTGCTGGTATTTTAGACGAATTCTTTTTGTCTTGATTGGGTCTAGCTAATTTCATTTATTTTTAATCCTGGCAACTTTCTTCTTAAGATTTGAAGTCATTCTTCTCTACGCTTTTCACCTTTTATTGAAGGTCTGATATGTAAGCACTATTTGTGTGTGCTTTTTGGTTTTAGTGATCAAAGGATTGTAAAATTTGCGCTTCTTTTATTCATGTTCCAAACAGGGTTAAAATTTGGAGGCTATGGCTCATTTTTTTTAGACTCATAAGTGGTCTCCATTAGTTTTGCTTCAATCTAAAACTCCAGCTATCATGCAGAACAATAGTACTAAAAAGTTACTAAATAAGCCACTGGTGAAGGTATTATTGATTTGATTTACATATGTTAAAGTGCTTGGATGTAGCGTTTTATTATAATTGCACATTATGTGATTGAGAGCCTTGGCATATACTCTATACCTTGCTCTCTAGAAAAATAAATTTTGACAATCTTTTGCAGCACACATTGGTAGCTTCAAGCTCAGGAGCCACTTTCCTTTCTGCATGCAATGCTTTGGTGGACAATAAATTGTCTATTTCAACACGCTTAGCTGACCATGTTGTGAAAAGTGGGGAGATGGTTGTGATTTATGTTAAGAATAGTATAGAAATGGAGGACAACAAGATTGAAGAAGGAGACATCTGCTTCAACCAGGACCACGACTCCAACTGTGACCCAGATGTTGCCTTTTCCTACATTGTGAGTGTCAATAATTTTCTTTTATAACTGCACTATAAAGTGATGAGAAATACCATAGCTTACTTCGATTCCATTCAGTGGTATCCAAGTTGAAATCACACTCCAATGCCATCGAGCCCTTTAAATGGTGATTTGTCTTCCATTCACTGCTGCCCAACATGCACTTCCACATTTGAACCAGACTATTCGTGTATCCTATATAGTTTGGTGCACATTTGGTCCACATGATGGTTGGTTGCTTGCAGATATGAATATGCATGTTTTCTTAGCATCCCCTCCTCTTTTGGGGGATGGTTTGTGTTGGTTCTTGTGTGTTAATAATAAACAGTCAGATACAAGCCTTGGAATAGTTTCTAGAACTTTAAATATCATTTTCTTATGTAACATATCAGTCAATTGTTTTGTTGTTGCTTAGTCTGAAAGTAGGAATTCTCTTCTTGCAAGACTTGAGAGATTATTTTTTTAGGGTTGATGCAGGATACTAAACTACAAAATGTTTTGGGTCACTTTCAAAAGGAATTCAAGGGAGAACTATCAGCTAAGAATTTGGGTGAGTAGAACGATGTGGCATCAACAATGTGTTGGTTGAATAACAATTTGTATTTTCCATTTTCCCTCCACGTTGGCAACATTGTAGTGTTCAAGTACAAACACAGGAAAAGTCCAACGAATTTATACACCATTTTGAAAGAGATAGTAGTTGTTCTTTTTGGTCTTTTTTAAACTCTCTCTTTCGGTTTCCTGTCATAATTCTTTGGCATACAAACTAGACGAACAACGTTTCCTTAAACTAATGCATTTTATTCTCCAACATCATTTTATTTATCTAAATTAACAAGTTTCCTGCTATATCCTCGTAACTCAAGAGTTTCTTTTAGTGAATGAATTCGGTACTAGGATTGTAATCCTAGCCCTTGTTCCAAATGATTATCAGGTTTATGATCTTCCATGGAAAATCATTATGGCTCTCATTGCAATAGCAAAATGGATTCAATCCATAAGCACATTTGTTTCTTGCAACCGATCTATTTGTATGTACTTATGTAATTGATAATGCTAATGAAATAAGAACAAATAATATATATATATATATATATATATATATATATATATATACTTCTACTTGAGAAATATATCATAAAATTTCAATTCAATTCCTTTCAATGAGGTTTCCTTGCTTTTTCTTATATTGATCTATCTATAACATGTATGATCATTGAAATTCTCATACAAATTTCCCTATTTGTGTCAACCTTATTTCATTTATTTCTAAGACCAGTGGCTTTCTTTTTAAGACTTGAACTCAGTCTGATCAACACTTTTCACATTTTTACTGAAGGCCTATTAAATAAAATGTGCACTATTTGTCTATATTTGTTTACTTTTAGTCATCAAAGGACTGTAAAACCTGTGCTTTTTTCTTGTTGCAAATAGGGTCTAAATTTGAAGACTATGGCTCATTTTTGAGGAATCATCAGCGGTCACCATCAGATTTTATTAAACCTAAAAATTTAGCTATTGTGCAGAACAATAATACTAAAAAAATACACAATGAGGCAGTGGGGGAGGTATTATTCATTTGATTTACAGTGGTTACATCTAAATACTCTATACACTGCTGTCCAGAAAAATAATTTTTGAGAATCTTTTGCAGCACATACGGTTGTCAGCTGCAAGCTCCAGAGGCATTGTCTTTTCAAAAAAGGTTTCTTCAGCGGCCTTAGCTGCTGATGTTTCAAAAAGTCAGGAGATTGACATGACTGTTATTAGGGGAAGTAGAGAAATCTCCACTTTGAAAAATGATTCTATAACTCAGAATATACATATTTGTGATCAAAAGAGAGTTAAATTGCAAATTAAGATGGGTTTTGGATCTATACCATGCAACAAGAGCTCTGCACTTTACAACAGCTTAGGCCATTGGAATTCTCAATGCCCATCACTTGAGGATATCCCCAATGATGGCCAAGAATCCTCTCCTGAAAATGAATCCACTCATGCTCCATCTCCTCTGCCTATCATCCAAGTATGTTTTCCACTTTTTGTCTTTGCTCATAGAGCTTGTTTAATTCAATGTCTCTTTAGGGATCCAAACATCTTCTCTAGATCACTAAAGGTTTGTTGTTGGTTTGTTTTCTTGAAATAGAGAAGATTATGACATTGCATCAGATTCTTGGAGGTTCCTTGCCTACACCCCTTCCGGATTTTCTTCCCCAATTGTTGGAGAGAGATGAGAAGGTTTTTGCAAAAGAACATGGAAATTTGATAGCTAAGTCAGAGTCTCAGAAAGTTTCTTCAACAAATAAAAATGACATTGAGTTGGTAAAGGAGTTTCAAGGACTAAAGGAAAGCAAAGCGATATTCAGTGGGAACAAAAGAAATTATACAGAAAAAAAGGAGACTTGTACTAAATTTGGAAGGAATGCTCCAAATAATTTGAAATGTCCAACAAAGACCTCTTCAAAGGACTCTTGTCATGGAATGTAGGAATTGGAAATCATAGGGGAATCAGGGAAATTAACTCTAAATAGATCTGATACACAAAGGAAAGGAACAAAAGAAGCATCAAAGGACAATATCCATTTGGTTGATAGAAAAGAAAACTGGGTAATGTGTGACACCTGTGAGAAATGACGCTTGCTTCCATTTGGGGTGGAACCTTCATCACTTCCAAAGAAATGGTTATGTCATATGCTTGATTGGCTGTAAGTTCATATATTTGGAAAATATTTCAAACTAACAATCTTACCTTGTGTTTGATTTAGTCTTTGTCATAGTTAACAACTTATTAAAAAGTATACAAATATCATGTTTGATAGATATGTGTGGATACAAGGAAAAAGAAAAGAATATTTTTTTCTTATTATAAAGAAAAATGAAAGAAT
>ML797474.1:26296-52007 GCA_009831015.1 Picea engelmannii
ATATCCAACACTTTATTCTTGGCAAGGATGAGATCAATCCTTGTCTTCCACGCTCTGAATTTAGAAGCTCCATCTAGCTTGTTTTCTGACTTCATAGAGTAGGTCATGGCTTCTTTGACTTGGTCAACCCTAGATTTGACCAAAAAAAACTCAAACTTGACGTCTTGGCTTGATGAGAGTACCAGGAGATGCGTTAGGCTAGGGCGCACTGGTCTATCCAAAAATTAGGTCAATCCCTTCACTTAAGGTACCTCAATGAGAGGATTAGGGTTTCTACAACTACATCTGCTAGTAACCCTAGCAGCAGTGCTTTGGTGGTTGCTCCTGCTAGAAACCCTAGTGGTAGTTCTTCAACGAGCTTAATATCCTTATGGATATGCTCCCTTCCAATGGTTAGACTGAATGAAGGAGGTGTGGGCCCATAACCTGTTAGAATGTGCTCGCTTTACCATAGACAATATCACTATTGTCACCTAACCATAGGCCGATTCCACCCTCCGAGCACCTTAACCTTGACAGAGAATCACTCTAGAAGCAAACCCTAGGCTAGATAGCCAAATAAAAGGTAGCGCACCTTACTCCAAGGATAGCGTACCAAACAAGAGCTGAACATATAGTCCAAACCATAACCAAGAGATAGTCCAAGCCAAAATGTAATCTTCTAGCTGCAGCAGCTGCAACGACAGCTTCTCCTCCAAACTTGCGCACAAACTGGCTAACTGCAGTGCGCACAAGTGAGCTCTACAGTTCTGAGAATGCCTGCCAGAATGAAGACTGGCCTCTTGTATTTATACTAATTCTGACTAACTGCCTGGGCCGACTTCTCATTCTGGGTGCCTATTTACTTAGTATATAATATTTCTTTTGGTCGACTTCTTTTCTTGGAGGCTAATAACCTAATACAAATTATCCTCTTGAACCGACTTGTCTTCTAGGGTTATTAGCCAACTCATTAGGGTTTCTTCTTGCTTCCCGGAATATTCTATTCTCGTCAGGTTTACACGTGGAGGTAAATGCCTCCCGCAACTACCATAATATCAACAAACCCTATATTCTTCAGGGAACAAGGCCATACAATAATGAGGCTAGAAGCCATTACAACAATATGCTCAGTATAAGCTCAACATGTCACTAACGAGAATAAAACTTGGGTGGAGAGGATAACACTCCAACCCACAACCACTCAGACTAGACCCAATTGACTACCAAATTGACTAATGTATCGATTCAAATGTGGAAATATATGTGCAACATGACATACAAGCTCATGTTATTATCATTAATAGTTAAATTCATGAATGCAACCAATTTAAACATGCACAACAACAATTAAACACACACACACACAACATTCATATATACAAAATACAAAGTAAATGCAACATTCAATCATAGCATTAAAACTATAAATGACAAAGTGATCAAAACACTTATCTTTTAAAAATGATTTACACAATTGGTTGTAGATGGATGATGTTCCACCCAACCATAGACTCTGCTAGTCCAATTCTCTCAACAATTCACCCCCGAGTTGGGACTATGAGTCTACAAGGACAAGCAGGCTCCTATGGGTGTCTATAGTCCATTGTAACAACTCAAATACCCACTAAAAATATAGATGCAACTCCTACAACAATTCCAACCGCCCAGCTCTCTTCCCCATTAGTGTTCACAAACTAAGGGATGATATTTCCTTCTCAGCAATGTAGTCCCTCAGACAATCTACATCCCCTCGAGGGCTCCAACACAAACCGTCCAGGAATCTATCTATTGGGGGTTCCAGGAAATCTAGTTGTAACAGGAGTGCTCCCACGGCAATCTCACTTTCTCTTGAGTAATTTTCTCCACGGAGAATCACTCACAAGCACAACAACCTCATTCTCAGCATAATTACTAGCTTCAGTAAGATGTCTTCAATACCCACTATGGCTGGTCACTCTTCCCCAACACTTAGCTTTGTGTTTTGCTCACTTCTTTCTCACTGTAAAAATTGCTCTTCTTCCTACTTGAATTTTCCTCTTCTCTCATGCTTGTTTGATTCTCACTTCCCCCCCAAGGATGATTATTCTCAACTCCTTTCTATCATAACTAAGTGGGTTGACTTCCTCACTCAACCCCTTACATGAATTCAATTATTGAGTGCTTAATAAATCAAAGGGATAAATAGCTAAATGACAAACTAATTAATGAAGATGGCTTAAGACTCAAGGCATACGAAAACCCCTCAAAACCCCCATTAAGCCCCCTCTTTTGTGGAAGCATAGCCCCCCATTACTCTGGTCCTTACCTATCTATAATTTGCGGTGTATTTCATTTTATTATTTTTCAAATGTACAGTGTTTACATATTACATCACTTGCCTTATAGCCATTCGTAATACTTACAAATATACAATGCTACATTGGGAATCAAAACTGAAGTGTTACAGAAGCAGTGAGAGCTATAAGGATCTTTTAGACATGTATTGCAGTTACAACCAGTCTAGCCGCAAGGGGGGAGTCATCTTAATTAGTGTAGTGATTTTAGGCTCAATAATAGTCAGAGTTTGGAATGTGTAGTGGAATTTAAACTCTGTGAAAGGAACTTTAATCATGGATAAGAATGGCAAGCAACTAGTGAAGGACGTAGTAGAGGAAAGTAAGGCTACTCGAAAGAGATCAACCCGAAACCCTCAGAAATTTACCTTAAAAAGTAGGGTCCCAAAGAGACGAGGGCCAAGAAAGAAGCTGCTCACATGTACCATAACAAGTTTTTTTTTTAATGGAAGCAAGGCAAAAGTAGAAGAATTCAAAAAGAAAGTTAAGGACATGAGGGGCAGGACTTTAATCGAGGAAGTGGATGCGAAGCTACTTTTTAGTAGATGTTAAATACAAGCTTCTAGAAAAATAGACACATAAAACTTTTTAGGATGGTGGAAATATATTAGCTCAACAATAATTTCATTGCACAGATAATTAAAGAGAAGGAAAACCACACACTCGGCCCAATGTCATGTATACCTACATCTTAGTAGATTCCTCTAGACATTCTCTAGAAGAATAGCTCTAATGTATTATGATGTAACCTTTCTTTTTTTATATTATATCTAACTTATTTTATTTTTTATACATAATTATTTTAATAATAATTTGGAACATCATATACCGTTGAAATATATTTTAGTAATAATTTGAAACATCATATACCTTTGAAATATATTTTAATAATAATTTAAAACATTATATATGTGGGATTTAAGTTGTACTCTAATAATAACTTGAAGTAATTATCACCATGATAACCCAAATTCAATTATGAGCAAGATTGTAATGTAACTTTGTAATCGGTGTAGCGACATCCTCGCCGATATTTCAGATACACATGGACAAATTTGTTTTTTTCCTTATTGATGAGATTCATATGTATTATATAATATTATTTTATTAAACATAAATGTGTTATATTTAAAAGTGTTTTTATATATTAAAGTTTTTAAATAAAAATATAATAATAAACAAAAATATCAAAAAAAAATGCATATTGATGAGATTCATATTCATATGTATTTTATTATTTTATTAAACCTAAATGTGTTATATTCAAAAGTGTTTTTATATATTAAAGTTTTTAAATAAAAATATAATAATAAACAAAAATTTCAAAATTTGTATTTTTGCTTATTAATGAGATTCATATTCATATGTATTATATTATTTTATTAAACATTAATGTGCTATATTCAAAAGTGTTTTTATATATTAAAGATTTTAAATAAAAATATAATAAAAAACAAGATATTAAAATTTAGAAAATCATTGTTAGTAGTGAATGAATTTATTTTTTATAATTTATGATCTCTTACCAAGGGTATTATGAAAAAAAGTCCGGTTGATTTAAAAAATTAGCTGAACTTAAATTTTTGACCGCATGCTTGTGGCGTCTGAACTTGATTCACCATCATTTCTCGCCCTTATAATTAAGTATTCCAACCTTGAGAACATCTAAACTGAACACCGTTTTATTTGTCATCTTTCATTAGGGCATATGCATGGGAATATGGAAGCATGCTCTTACCTTGGGGTTTACAACTCTATCCTCCCAAAACAATAAACAATAATGAACCAAATCAATGTCCCACCTGGAACTGAATAATCAATTTGAGATCAAAGACTGTAATTTGTGAGTTGATTTGAAGTTTTTAAAAATAAAGAGCTGGAGCAAACATACAAAAATACTGAAAAACCGGTGCGTTTTGCTAACCAGTGATTAATGGACCCGTACATAGAAAGCTCTGCAAGAAAATGCCTTTGCAGTAAGGCACTGGTGGCTCCGCTCTAGTCCATTTCAATTTTCTATTCGTGGCAGATTTGCCTGGGATGGCGGCCGCAGCTTGAAACTTTTATTGGAAAATTGAAATGAAAGAATCTAAAATGTGTGGATATTGTAGATGCACAGCGCCCAATGTCTATTGCGTTTGTTGTTTTTTAGACTTTAACTCATGTATAGACGTTTTCATCAAAAGTTGTGTTACAAAGTTTGCATGGCTAGACACGGGATGGAGTGGAACAGTGCCTAAAAATAGGACGGCCGAGGAACTGTAAAGCCGAATTCAAGGACAATTAAGGGAGGTGACAATTCGAGTCCTTACACTAAATTTGAATTTGAAATCTGAAATAAAGTTTTAAAAATGTTTTTGCAAAATGTCGTCAGAGCATAAAGAGGAAGGAATTTAACATAAATAGGAAATTTCGACTAGTAAATTTAAAGAATTTAATGGAAGGTTATATTCTCACGGAAATTTCAATAAAATCTTGCAATATATTTAAAGAATTTAATGGAGATGTTCAGTTCTCATGGAAATTGACTGTATATTTTCCTTGAAAATGCAACAAAATGTTTTTAAAGCTTGAAACAAGAGAGAAAAATTTAACGGAGAATGAAATTTAACGGTTATTTTAGCAAAACAAGGGATAAGTTCTGAAGTTTGGAGTGTACAAACGTTCAAAGCTATGGAGGATTGTTTAAATAAATTTTCTCTGGTCAATAACGTAAATGCCTATGTCTGGACTCTGGATTCTAGAAACGTGATGCAGTCTTCAACGGTGTTTTGAGTAATCAAATCTGTCGGACATATTTTGCAGCTTCGAACACGTTTCGGGTGGATTCATTTAACCCAGAATGATGGTGTTTAACGAAGTTATATCTTTTTAAAGTAAGTAAACAGATTTACGTGCTGTATTTTAAGTCCTAGACAGAGTTATGAGCCGAGGAACCGCCGGTAGTCCGTGAACGGTGACAGACATCTGATTAAAGGAAGCACCGGGAAACTAAAAAGAAGAAAAAATTATAAAGAATAGACTTGAATTGGTACCTGCGGAGGAGGACGCCGGACGGCGGAGGGGAACCATGGCTGCAGGCTCGCAGGCTGCAACTTTCATTGTCCCGACAGGATCCTTCCAAAAAGCAAAGCAATATTCAATTCGAGCTCGTCTTTCTCTGAAAAATTGCGTGCATGGCTGCCAATAGCCTGCTCATAATGAACGAGAGACATACTTCAGAAGCTGATAACATTACTGAACAAATTTTTTAAACGACGACGACTGGTAACATTACAGGCTGTCAAGAAAACAGTACACGGGGTTCGCCAATCAAGGAAGGGAAAAAGGGAAGGCGTGCGGTGATAGATTTGGACAACGCGAACCCCAATATCGGTCAAAGCTCGGCTAATTATGAACCCAAATTTGACTGTTTCACATGATCCTTTAGGACAAGTAGCATGCCAAAAAACGCTAATTTCTTCAACTGCCTCCGGAAAACAGCTGTATATCCAGAATTAGCAAACAGAAGAAGCGGGGTTTCAGGCATTTATCCGTCGTTATTACACAGCTTTCGTAAAATTAAGGCGCCGACAAATCATTAGTCCACCGAATCGCCTGGGAAAGCAAGGTACAGACAAGGCGAAACTAACGCAAAATATGTTCAGAAGGCTTCATTACCTCGAAACGCTGATCAGGATTCAGAACTGCCTCCAGAGTCCAAACACAGGCATTTACGTTTGTTGACCAGATAAAATTTATTTAACAACCCTTCAAACCTGTCACATTCCAAACACTTCAAACCTCAGGACCGCAATCTTTTCTCGTTAAAATAAACGTTCGATCTCTCTTCTTTCAAGTCTTCAGTTTACTGGACAATTTTATGTAAAAATTTCCCTGAAACTAAAACTACATCTCAATTAAACAATTTAAATGTAGTAAAAGACTGCGTGTAAATTTTCATGAAAATATAACGTCTCCATTGAATTCCTTAAAGTTACCGCCACATTTTTTTTAAATTGTTGTTAAATTATTATCTCTCTCGTTACAGTCTGCAAGAGTCTGTTGAAATTCTTTAAATTTACTACAAGATTTTATGGAAAAATCCATGAATATATAAATTCTTTGAATTTACAAGAAGATTTTGCTAAAATTTTCGTTAAATTATCTCTCTCGAAGCTGTAAATTTAGAAAAAAAAATTGTTGAAATTTCCATATTACTATAAAATCCTTCGAAAATAACTATAAAGATATACATACATTCCTCATTAAATTCAGTTTCTTCTGTAAAGCTTTAAATTTATGGAAAATGTATATGAAACTGTGAATTACTTGAAGCTCTGGAATCTGTATTTGTTTGTGAGTTGATATCTGTCAAACTTAATACGAGGCAAGTCGATTTCTGCCATCACCGGCGCCCAATTCGCTCGGCTTTACATACATTTAAAGCCGCAAACACGCAGAGAATATACATATTTAAATATATATTTATATTTTATAACTCCCGAGTGCCCGGACGCCAGGTGGTCGATTAAACTGCGATTTAATTAGCCCGCGGTGTCCGAAAGCGCGGTAATGTCCTTAAATGATCATCCATCCAGGCATGCATGACTTTGTTGCCCACACACCACATCGATCATGCATGGATGGACTGTGATGGAATGCATGGCATGGTGGGGGCCGGGGGCATACGGTAAGACGCCGACGTACGCGTATCTGCAGCACGGCAGAAGATTTATACATACGTACGGGCGTTTCGCTCTTTTGAAGGGCGGCGTGCGAGAATGCGCATGTACAAATGACATGACAGCGACGGGAGCACACCTTTTGAGTTTGGCGCACTGGGGGGATACGAGAAGGGGGCGGACCCCACTGTCCACACACAGCCGGTGAAGCGGCGGGCCAGGGGCTGGGACCACCGAGGGGACGACAGCTGCACCGCCTGGATCATTCTGTCGGGCGGTCCCTGTGGGCCCCGCCGGTGCCCGCCATTTAAGCAACGAGGGGGACCGACAGACGACAGCGACGCGAAACAACAATAAATAAATAAATAAACCAAAATTACATATATACATAGGTTTTCTAATTAATTTCCTTTCCTTTTCCTTCCCATTGAGGAAATGAAAAGCATGTGTGCATCTCCCCTGGCAAATTTGGCTACCAATTGTTTTTATTTTTTTTAAATCACTGGTTGCTTTTTCAGTTAGTTTTTTAGTGTTGGAATATGAAATTAATAATTTTTTAATTATGAGTTGTGTTTAAGTGAATTTTTTTTAATTTTGGAATATGAAATAAAACTGTTTCTGATTGGCTGACTTACAACTTAAAAAGAGACAGCTTTATATAAATTGAAGTATCTTTACCCATGAAATCTTTTTATTTAGTTACAACTGGGTTGAATGAAAGATAGCTAAAGACTGACTTTAGCAACTCAAAGATTGTTTATATGAAAGAGAGACTTGCTCTAACTTTAGTAAGCTGGTCGATTTCTTTTTGTTTATTTTGAAGGGAAAAAACAGTAAAAGGAATTGTGAGAAGAAAGATTATGTTATTTGGAAATGAAGAGGTAAATATTAACTTGTTTTCTCTTATATTGCGTAAGGTATTTGCAAATTCCAGAAAGAACAAATTTGTATCTCCAAAATAGAAAATCTGCATTTTAGATGAATCTAATAATAAGTACAACAAAGTTGGTTAAAAAAATATTGCAAGTAAAAAACACATAGTTGAGAATAGAGTTTACCACACAGCTAGTTCTTAATACAAAGTAAACTGAAATCTAAAATAACACATAGTTGAGAATAGAGTTTACCACACAGCTAGTTCTTAATACAAAGTAAACTGAAATCTAAAATAAGTAATCCATAATTTAAACATTGTCATTAAATTGTCTACTCTAATTATCCTAATTTCTTACTTTTTGTTCTTAAAAGTTGTCACACAAAACATAAACATTGTTTACACAGTTCAATAGAATCTATCTTCGTATCTTTAATTATTATTTAAAATATATATTTTATATAAATTTTAAAATAATAAAAATATGTTACTAAAAATAACAACAACAATATTCCATTCTCCAAAAAAAAAAAACAACATTCTCCATTCACTTTTATAAATAAAATGAACTCCAAAAACTTTAGAATAGAGCCACTTTCCTTTCCAAGCATTCAGCCAAATCTTTCCCGTGTGAAAATCTTTCAGATTCATTTTCCATTTGTAACAAAACCTTAGTCAACTATAGGATTGGAATTTTTATTGACCCTGTTTGGTGTAACCAACTTCACCAACTTATATGTACCATAAGACCTGTAATTAGTGGTTTCACAGATACCACTATATAAATTTTGATAAACCAACCATCGACGTGTATTCACAATTCAAAGACTTACATATATCGTACATAGTACAGTCTGTACTATTACACAAGAAGACATAATGTACATCATTGATAATTAAACAACAGAGTACATAATGTGTATATCACAATTCCCATTCTCTATAGTACAAAATGTATATATTACCTGTCATTCGCTTTTTCTCCTTGAATTGGGTCTACTCTTAATGCTTTTTCTCTTTTTATATAATTTAGAACAGTGGACCCCGTTTTTTTTTTTTTTCCTAGTGTGATGGTTTAGTTTATGTGTTGTATTATTAGTTTTTTTTTCAAATTTTTGAAAAAAACTGTAAAGAAATTTAAGAATTATTTTTAATATGTGTTATAATATTTTTGTTAAATTATTAGTGTAGTTTTATTTTTATTTTTCACATTTTTTAGATTAGTTTTGCTTAAAATTTAATAAGAAATTTAGAAGAATTGTTGAAATTATAGATTTCAGTGGTTAAGATTGCATAATTTAGGTGTAATAAAAATTTTCATGAGCTAAACTCATTTATACATTCAAAAATACAATTTAAATAATGAAAATTTGTAATTTCTCACAAACTATTACATAAACTATTATGCCCACACTGCAGCTTCTTGTTAACTATACACATCATCCTTTATAATAGATAATGAATTTTCACCTAAACATGAAAACATACAAACAGGAATACAGTACTATCCAGAAATCCATATAAATAAAACCATGCACATATTATGCATAACAAAGGACCTCTGGACACTAACAAAATCTTGAAAACACAGGCGTAATATCAAGGCATGACATAAGTTAATTTTGTTAGATCATCTTGTCATTAACTATAATATCCGTATTGTTTACCATTATTCCAAACGAAATCATTTAAAGATGTTGATTGGCGAGAGGATTGATATGATATCCAAACAACCGAGTTAAACATTCAAAGTGAATCTAATGATAATTCACCTCTATTCCCAAGTTAAAGCCCTCGATTCTTGTTATTAAAACTTTGTAATATATATAGTACTTTCAACTCAGGATTTTACCTAGATGTTAGTGCTCATAGGTATCATGAGCTATCGATGGTTATAATTATATCATTTTATTTAATTATTACTTAAATGATAATTATATAATTTACTTAAATAAATTATGTAAATGTATTTAAATTAATTTGTATATTTGAAAAAAATATTTATATCTGTAGTTAATCAATTATTATATTAATAAAAAATTCTATTTTTGTGATTATTTTTATTGGTAAAAGCATCATCTTATATTGGAGTTTATATATTGTTCTGAGTCACATTTTTAATTTACTTGGAAATATTTTTCTGGATAGAGAGGTATACTTATGTAGTCTAGTTTAAATATTCTAAGTTTTGGTTTTTATTAGGCTTTTTGTTCGATATTTGATAAGAAATTGTTAGATCCTCAGATTTGAGTGATTATTTCTGTATAATCACAGTGCTCTAAGGATTTTTCAGAATGTTGAATCTATTTCTGCATTCAAAAATGGATTTTAAACAACAAAAAATAGTAAGGAAAAAGATCAAAGCTTAGAACAATTAGACAACTCCATTTATGTCAATTGGATTTAACTCTGGTAATTGGGAGCCAATGGCTTATCCAACTTAGTAAGGCTCATTTTTTAGTAAGATATGTGAAATGAGCACTGAAAAGTATTGCCAATCAAAAAAATATTTTGTATTTTTATATAAATAGAAGTTGAAAATTATCAATTAAATTTAACTCTGGTGATTGGGAAGAATGATTGTGATCCTCCCCAACCACATTAACTTAAAATATATTTATTTGAAACTTCAAAATCTACCAATATTAAAAACTTATATTATTAAATAATTTTTAAAAATATATTTATTATACAACACAGTTTAAAAACTTATATTATTAAATAATTTTTAAAAATATATTTATTATACAACACAGTTTCCTGGGCTTTAGATATCAGACAATAATGACATTCTCTTAATTTCAAAAGTCAAGTAAAATTGCCATCCGCTCTTTATTTATTTTTATTTTCAAATATTCCATATTATTACATAGTTTATCCACCTTTGCTATTTTATTTTCTTTGCTACATTTGAATTGACTCCGGGAAGAAAAGCATTTTCCCAGCAACTTTTTTTTATGACTACAATAATACAAATGGCATTTCCATCCAAAGGACGAGGCATTGCTGATCTTTTTTATCGTTTAAAAAGAAAAGGCCATATTTATATGCAAGCCCCAGCCTTTGCCTTCATCATGGCCCTATGACCTGATTTTGGGATCTTGCTTTGAGAATCGTGCAAGGTAAAAGGCTTAATGGCCCGGAGAATTATTTTCTCAGAAGGGCATTCAACTTTGGAAATGGAACATCTGTGGATTCATATAATACCCAATTCATATATCTTTAAACGTCATGAATCTATACAATACTCAGCCAACCTGCTACTTGGATTCACTACATTTTTTGGTTATTGATCTGGGAAACAATTATGAACTTTCATTTTTTCAGATATAGTGTGAGCTTAGCTTTTGTATAAAGATTTCAGATATAGTGAGTTTAGCTTTTGTACAAAGATCTTGATGTACAATGAGCTAAATGAAAGTTTTTGAGTTTTAACCCAAAAAAAAAATGTGACTAACAAATTTTTGAGCTCTGTAAGTTGCAAACCAAAATTGTGTCATATCTTGTTGAGGGAGCTACATCAAAGAGTTGCCATCGGTGATTGTAAAACTATGATTCAAAACCATCAGTCAAGGTAATATGTCTGATTATGTTTCAATAACCCCAAATTGTATGCTTAGTTCAAGGATCTGTTTTAAAGAATTATAATTCATGCTTTGGGCTAACTCAGTTATTTCCGTAAAAACGCAACCTATTTGGATCCAATATTTCATTATTAACTCATTACCTTTCTTCTCATTGTGAATATGTTGCATTTTTTATAAAATTATTGCCTCAATTTATCATAAGTATTCATTAATTTTTATAAAATTATTGCCTCAATTTATCACAAGTATTCATTGATGAGAACAATTTTGCATTTTTTTATAATTTAGAATGTATTGTTTTCCAGCTTCTTAATCCATAGATATGTTTTGTTGATATTTACAAATCTCAAAATGAAGTTAATCAGTAATGCGTGTTGATGCTATCAATCTCTAAATAAAGTTAATCAACGATTTTTAAATAAATACCTTTAAATCATCCAACACTTTTTCCATAAGGCTTATTGTTTATTACCATATTTTCTTTATATTGATGCAAATACTTCCTGAACGAATGTGCAATGTCAGAACGATTTCAAAACAAGTACAGAATGTTATTATCCATATTCCAATGGCTCTACATGTTTTATTGTTCATAGATAACCATTTTCTAAATGCAAAGACACTGGGTACCTTCTAAGTTCTAATATACATCTAAAAAATTACCCAACAATCCTGAGCCACTTTCAATTCATCTAATATACATCTCTAATCTCTCTAAACATTTTTATGTCCTTCACCTATACCTTAATAAATTTACCTCTATGGATATTAGAAAACGTTCTAATCCTTTACAAATCACTAAGCATTCCCTTGCTCTTCTGTATTGTTTGTTGCTCAATGACGTCTACAAACAATTCAACAAACCACTTTCACTTCATCCAATCTACATCTCTAATCCATTTTATATCTTTCACCTTTACCTTTATCAATTTACCTGTATTGATGTTGAAATCCTTTTAATCCTTTACATATTACTCATTAACCATCCACTTGTTCTTCAGTGTCGTTTGTTGCTCAATGATGTCTACAAACAATACAATAAATGATGGCAAAGATCAGTTGATATATTTTGCATCACAATCAATTATATAGATTACATTGTTATACATGCACAAAAAAATTTTGTCAAAACAATAACAATATGTAAGCTCAACCAATGCAATTCACAATCAAATAATCAATATTTTATCATTTTAGGAAAATACAACTTACACGATTGAGATAGTTGCAGTTGAGCAATACAATTACAAACTAAAAGAAGTCATAATTATTTCAGAGAAACTTATATTTGATCATATGATACAATACTTTGATATACATAAAAACCCTTGGATTGATTTTCAGGCCCACCCAGCTCAGTTTATCATATAGATCCACAATACTTCACCCTATGAGCCCACAAAAATCATGAAGGCTGAGTAGATGCAACGGCTCTCAAAGACTAGGCCTAAAACCATTGCCTTGTTTTGAAGATGAAATTGATCAGGTTGGCTTTGAACATAAAAATAAAGGCAACTCTAGTGCTACATATAGTTGGTACTTGCTATGCATTTTATTTATAAACAAAATACATGTATAACATCTTTACAATGTAGAAGTGTTTTTCCCTGTTAATGGTAAACTGTTGCAAAGCAGCATATAATCTTGACAAATGTTGATACAGTGATTTTAAAAATTTAGCCTTTTGCACTTGCCATAATATAACCCATACTTCATTCCTACATCCAAAACTATGTAATGAAAAACAAAACCACCCAATCATTACAGATGAAAACCAAAATTATGTAAATCATGGCCATCAAATCACTAGAATCAAAAGATTGCAGTTATGACAAAATGTCTCGCTGAGAATCTTTAAATATAACAAAATGCAACAACAAAGTGCTGCTTACAAAATCCATCCAAGTTGTCTATAGGTATAAGAGTTCTGACAGTATTAGACAAACAAGCTGAATAAAATATGTGATAATTTAGCCGACTACTTAATTTCCACAAAAATGAGTATTCATCTACTCTTCTGCATGAACAAAATGGTCACATAAAGGACCAATTCATAAACATGAAAACGATGCAGTGGGTACTGTCTTCGTCGTTCAGAACCTTCCAAGCTATTGCCCGGTCATATGAAGCAGGCCTGCCCATACTTGAGAGACATATCCCAGCAGGTAGATAAGCATAACCCTGCATGAAACATGATTTCCCAAATGAGTCGAGAGTATAGTACTTTAGAGTCTTGTTTCTACTAGTAAACTGATATATTCAATTGTGTTTATTGCAGAAATTGTGAGAAAGCAAAAAATAGTATTTAACCAAACATCACCTGTTGGATAATTTGACCATAATCTGTAAAAAAACTTTTGCGCCCATTTTCGTCAAGAATTTTGTCCAAAGATATATCTTGCAATGCAACCAATGTTGTTTCCAGCATGTCCAACCCTGCTTGATTTGCAAATGTAAAAACAGGCAATGACTGCACATTCACAAGCAATAGGCCAGATTCAGTAACTTCACAATCAGGAAAATATAAGGCAGATATCCAAAGTACGTTTCATATGAAATAAATAGATACCTTCACAGAACAGCACATGATTGCATCTGAATGGTGCCAAAGTAGTTTCAGTACAGACTCGCTGGCTTCACAATCAGCTCGAAACAGGTCTACCCCTATGTGGAGTCTGCCCAAAAACTTGTATTCAGCTCTCAATACAAAATATTTCAAAATTAAGAACTAAGGAATGGCAATAAGTTAATAACATAAAGGCCTTGTATGCAGGCCTCCTATTTACCTGTAGCTCTGACAAATCCAACGGGCAAGAGTAAGTGCTTCTGGAGTCCCAGGAGGTGGCCTTGGGCCAACATGTGCACTCAGTCGGGAAGGAGCTAATGCCATGGCAACCCTCTGGACAGATGCTACAACACTACGGACATATTGACGAGCCATAGCTGCCACATTTTCTCGCAAGTGGCTCTCATAAGTGAACTGGAATGCAATAGTCAACACAGATCTCAGATTCGAGTTGGCGCCAGAATCACCAGACGTTCTAGTGCCAGCTGATCCAACCTCAAGAGCAGAAGCCAAGTCCAATGTGCGGTTGGGACCCCCAGATCCATCCTGCATCATATATATCCATTTCTTCAAGCTCCACAGAAATAAATATGTAATGTAGCACCAGAAAATGCCAATTGTTTCATATGAAATTTTAGCATGGATGAAAAATCAATTCTAGAGGCCATAAAGTTTGTCGAATATACTCAACTGTTCTTGATTCCAAAGGAATAACCCTGAACCCAGAAGGAAGTAAAGGAGCATCATCAGCAAAGGATTCATCAATCGGTGCAAAAACAAGCTCAGCACATGCTCCAGCTGCATTTTCATCAATTCCGCTGCAAAGCTGTCCATCAACGTTGTTGAAAATGTTAACATTAAACACTAAACCTTAAAAAGCGTATGCATAGCACAATCATTGTTACAGAAAGTAACTCTGGCAATACAAGATACCTGTAAGAGAAACATATCTCTGGACAGGACAGCTTCTTCCTGAGTAAGGCCATGACCTTCCAGCTTAATGACCTCTAGAAACTGCAGTTACATTGATTTCGGCTTCAAAATTGGATAAACCAACCCAGATGAAAATGTTTGAACAAAATATAGAACCAAAAACACCAGGAAAAGATTGAAAAGCTTCCAATAAAATTTGAAGGCAAAGACATACAAAACCAAGCATATCAGTAATCACTCCCTACCTCTTCATGTTCCACAGTATGTGCCAAGGGAAGGATGACTTGACTCCCTGAAAAACCCCCTGCTCTTGATCCTGGAACACTATAAGGACTCGCCTTTAAAGCAGCTGCAGAATAGGCATCAATGTTGGAATCTGCCCACTCTGATCGATGCTCACGCAAGAAACGTACAAGTAATGCTGGAGGCACATTCTGCATTTACATTATGCGTCATCAGTTCCTCTATCAAACAAGACTCAGATCTCAGAAACAAGCATTTCAGACTCCCAAGATGCATTCTAAAATTAATGCATTCGATAAAATCCTATGAGAAAATTATGTTGTTTACGTTTTTTTTAAAAACAAACTAGTTTGAGAACCTGTAAGAGCATGGATGCCTTTGCACAAAGGATGCCACCACCAAGAGTTGTAAGCCCATTAGAAGCATTAACTTGGGAAGCAAAATGCTTGTTTGGAGATGAGTTGATAGCAATAGTGACATCCTCCACTCCATCACTACCCAGTAATGACCACCCATCATCTGTAAAGCCATTAACAGCCTCATTGAAACCCCTGCATTTTTTAAAACAAGTCTATTAGATACAATCAGCATTGTTTAGATAAGGGAGAAGATATCAATCTGCAGTAGTCACATCACCTGCTTAACCTCTGGCTAAATGTCCGCAGAACAGCTGGCTGCCTTCCCCAACCAAAAACTACTTCACCTGTGGCCTCCTGTGCAATTTGGCGCAATCGACGCAGTGCCTGATCACCAAGATTTCAGTCAGTGAAAATCTTAGAATAATCATAATACAATCTGCACAGTGGCATTAAAAATGTCCTTACTGCAATTGTCATTTTTTGGGCGAGTACAGTGGACGATTCATATAGTGGACGTAAAACCTCTGGCACGCTCCATGGCTGAATAACAATAATCAAAACAATGAAAAGATTGGTTACTCTGGAAAAATAATGGTATAAACTACATTGCAGCTTCCAGTCATCAACAACTAGTATGCACCTCTAGATCCATGTGATCAACAATACGAATTATGGAACCGCCACCTTCGCAAGGTTGTATCAAATATCCACTGGGAAGCATTTCTGCTCTCACGAAATGCTGCACAGGCGGTATGCTTGGACCACCCTGAGTACCACTCAGGGACCTTTCACAAACCTTACAGAACATAAATTGGCTGTAATTAGCAAAACCACTGCAAGAACAAGGGAAAAAATCCAGTTGTGCCCACAAAAGAAAGGGATCAATGGAAACAGGTGTCATTGTTCAATTATCACATACCACAAGACTGCCATCTTCCAACACTGTTGTGTATCTCAGAGTCCAGAAGTCTCTAGCAGAAGCTAAAGTAGTAGCAGCATATGTCTGCAGTCCATATCATACAAAGAAAGATAAATCTGAGTTTGCTTATTTTTTACCTCCAGTGACAACTTATCAGAACCAATTTCAGAGGAAACAGCAAACCTGCATGTATAAAAGCTCGATTGTTCCACCATTTCCAGTAGGAAACGCAGTCAAAACATCGAGGCAACGACAATCACGAAGCCAAGATGGGCGATCTTTAAGAATCTCTGCAACCTGAATACAAAATTTGCATGAGCATCTCTGCCTTAGCCAACAAATTAATCATTGCTGATGAGCAAAAAATGATTGCACCCATCACCTTCGTAGGATCTAATCCTACAAGACCGCAGGCACGTGCAGCTACTCCATTACAAGTATTTGAAATAGCCACAATACCAATCGAATCCGGACCAGGCTGCAAAAACATCCTCAGGCATCTTAATACACCATAGATCAACAATTTAGGGAAGCAAATGATCTATTTTTAGAAGAGATCTTGGGAGCACAAACCTTCATCCCAGGCATCTGGACCCAATCGACAGCAGCTCCTTTAGCCTTTGAAAGGAACTCTGCCAAGGTCTCCTCTGCTATAGACAGGAGTCTGCAATGGAAAAAACCACAGCCCTTTTATACCTAGCTATAAAAACAATATCATATTTCCGATAATTTGGAAAGGTAGAGCAATGCCACATACCCAGCGGGGCTAGCATCTCTTGGGGGATGCTGAGGTGTTGGATTATGTTGGTGCTGACCGCTAGTCACCACAGACTCACAGCTTGTGTCTGTGGCGGCCACAGATGCCTGCAGAATGCATTAAAATTATAATGAGTCAAAACTCTGATGAAGCTCCTAACTGATTGATTTTCAATACAAAATAGCATCAATGTAAAACAAAAATAACCCCCAAGGAAAGAAGCATCAACCCTCTTCATGAGATTCATTTAGTATCAAATGTATCCTCGCATTCAACTGTTTTAAAAGATTTTAATATTTAGTGACAAAGGCTGTGTAGGACTACTGCAAAATCCTTCTAATCCGGACTGCAACACTACCAAACTACAATTCCATATCATTCCTTTTGGTATATTCACAGACCTGTTCACGTTCTATAGCTAGCCCACATAACCTATCCCCGTAGCCATTCCGCTCAACTAGAGCTCAGTACTACAATCAATGCAGTACTGATCAACCATAAGCAGGTGTGGGAGGCTAAAACCTATCACGACCTTATATCATTGCAAGGAACAAGTTCCAATTTCGGTATATTGCAGAAGCCTATTCTCACTTTAGTAAAACTGTATTTCAATCTCAACCCAGATAAGCTACCCTTTGTCACTCATTTTAATCCCGCAGAAAAGATGAGCTGAGCAAAAATGCATTTCAATCTCCAGCCAAGATGAACCGCGCCTGGTTAAAATGCAATTACCAAAAATGTATTTCAATCTCAGCCGAGATGAGCTACCCTCCACTTAAATGCAAAAGCTTTCACATGTCATTCTGATCTTAAGCTGGTGCAGCTCAGGGCTCAAACCCAACTGCATGCAGACTAGGCATCAACTTTCTCACCATGGCTTGGGATGGGAGAGCTCACTCGGAACAAAATCAACAGAATGCAACACGACAGGCATTTTGAGGGGCGAGAAATTCAAAGTATTTTCGATGATGTGCTTTATTTCATATAAACTGAGTTTTGTTTTGATCATGCCCAAAACCTTTAAGGCTGTAATTATAACACACAAAACAGACAGAAGTACAAAACACCAAAGACTGCCTCAAAAAATGCCTAGAGAGCCCTTACATTCTGCAGCTGCTGTCTCATGTAACCGTTCTCATACACCAACTGTGAAACTTGCTTCTGAAGGCGATCGTTCTCCTCCATGAGCAACTTGTTCATGGCCGTCAGCTTCCTGTTAACGGTCTGAAGCCTTGAGGCCTCCTTCCTCTGCTTCTCTCGGCACCTACAACAACAAAACAATACAAAAAATCAATACCATTCCAAACCCAAACAAGCCTCCATCCTTCACAACCGTGGACACAAATCCACCAAAATTAGCAAAACGAACAGAGCCCATTCCGTTACAGAGAAACACATCACCCATTCAGAACAAGGAAAACCCATTTTCATTACAGATAAAAACAAACACCCACGTCAGAACCAATAAAACCCATTTCAATACAGATAAAAACAACGCCCACTTCACAAGTAACAAAACCCACCTATTTTAGCCCAAAATGACACACCCACTTCAAAAATAACCAAACCCACTTCATTTCAGACCAAAACGACAACTCCCACTTGAGAATCATCAAAACCCATCTGAAGCAACGACAAACAAGTAAAGAAACAAAGAACACTAAACCTCAAACCCTGCCCCGTGTCACCGGATCCATCCCCTCTAACTACATTTTTTTATTTACCTTCGATTCTGAAACCAAACTTTGATTTGCTTGGGCTCGATATTGGAAAGTATAGGGCACTCTCTAATAAGCTGCTGCCGCCGAAGCGAGCTCGGCTTCGGACACTCGCTGTAAACGCGTTCCAGAGCTTCGACCTGCTCAGACGTATAACGAACATACTTACTCGTATCCATTGAATTCTTCGCGTCCTTATTGTTCGCCATCACTGCCATTAAATTTCCCCCAAATTCACCTGAACAAACCCGTTCTCAGAACCCCTGATACACAGAAATAATGTCCAACCAAAACTTAGCTCCCAGAAACATTGTCCAAATTCAAACAAAAAATGGCAGAAGCAAATAGCCGGCATTACCTGCAGCCAGCGACCTCGGCTCCCTCTACAAAGAGAGCCGCCCTCCTCCCACATCAGAGGTTAAAAGCGAGCTCTGCAATGGTGATCAAGGCCTTTAAGCTAGCGTAAAATTAGCTGAGAGAACACAGTATAGCCTCCAGTTGGCATAAATCATACTATTACATAAGCCTACGAGTACCCACAAGGCAAAATATAAATTTAAATGGGGTTCGAATGACCCAAATGCGCCATTATATCCCAACTGTATATAAATTTCATGGGAAGAAACTTGAAGTTATATTGGAACTGTTTTTGACAAAATCCCTTCAGGGGGATGAGTGAGAGTGTGTGTATGTAAGTAGTGTACTCGGATTTGTAGTAAAAACTGAAACGTAAAAACGCATGCGTTAGTCCAGGGCGAAAAATATAACTGCGCCCCCCCTCACGGTCACCATCATCTCAACCCATCCCATGAGCATGACATGGGTCATGATTATGCGTGCCATGCATGGGATGGGGTTGCCATGTATGGCATGCATTCTCGTCATCATCGCGCGTGGATGGATGCGGCCATGCGCAATCATTGTCTCCTTGCGTTTGTTGTGTTGTATGCATAGGGACATGAGATGGCATGCCATGGGAATCCATGTCCTGTTTTTACCGACAAAGTTAAGTTATTTTAATTGTGACTGAGATAATTTTTCAAATTAAATAAAAATGAGGAACGTTGAAGGGAAGGCCTGGAACGGGGAAGAGGAAATGGTGAAGCATAATGGTGCTTTGCGGATGATGATAGGAGCAATGGAATATATATATATAGGAAGATCTATTTCAATCATAAATTGATAAGAATTTGGTGAAAATGTGAGGAATGAAATTAGTTTGTTTATCATGGATTTTAATTTGTAGGTTTTAACAGTTTGTTATAATGTTATAATGTTAATTGAGATTTCTCTATATAAATTTTGTTTTTTTAGGTGTTTTGAAATGTTTAATATTTAGAGTGGACACTTTATATAGGACAAAAGTAATTAATAATGTTAAAAGAGTGTTAATATATAACTTTTGTCCCCGAGGTGTAGGATAGTCGGTGACAGAGTGTGTTGTTAAGCCACTCCGTGATGTTAAAGTCACCGGTTCGAAACCTGCGGGGACAAAAAATCCAACCATGTTAAGGGTTGGTGTGGCTTAGGCCGGGTGCGATCCCCAGGTGATTTTGATGGCTTAGATGCCCCTGAGTCGCGGTTTCTCAAGCCACAGGTTAATCGCGTAGCCAACAGGTCCCGCACAAATTAACAAACAAAAAAATATATATATATATAACTTTTAAAAGAAATTAGATGAGATCTAACTATTGAGAATAAATTAATAAAATAGTGGTTATGAAAAACATTGAAATATTGAAATGATGAATGAAATAAAAATAGAGTAAAAATCTTAATGATGATAAACAATAAAGGTGTGATCGTTGAGAAGGATAGAGTTGGAAATACAAGAGGATATAATGATGGCGGAGCTAAGATCGCGGATCTCACTTGTTTTGCGGGCTATGTGGACCTAGCAAGGGGTTCTCTAGGGTTTTGTAATGAGTTATGGGATGTCGGCCCATGGGTTTACCCAATTTTAGGCCTTTTTGTAAGGAATTGTAAAAGTATAAATAGATGAGAACGTATGGTAGAAATAGATAGAGACAAGAAGCGAAGTCTTGGTAGCTAAGTGCAAGTAGTTCTGAGTTGTTTTGTGCAACAGAATGTGTATGTAAGGCTCTGTGCTCGATAGCGAAGTTGGCTTTGTGCCTTGACCTAGTTTTGGGAAGGAGAATCTGGTGCGCAATGCGCAGATCTCCTATCCGATATGAAGCTCAGCTCTGTGGCTTAGTGCACAGGAGCAGATGAATGTAAGAGATTGAAGAATAATAAAGAAGACGAAACAGTTGGTGGACGTAGCCCAACATTGGGGTGAACCACGTATAGCTTTTGTCTTTGGTGTGCTTTGTGTTGTGTTGCTTATGTTATGAATCTGTTTAGTGCCTTAAATGTTATGTATGATAGATAGATATGATGTTGCTTAGTGCTTTACTTGTGAATGAATGTTAGATCTAACTTAATGCACTATGTTAAGTAGTAGAGATGCTTAATATTTGTTGTTACTGCGCCAATCTCTCTTAGGGTTTGTTTTGCATTGTCAATGAACTAATGCATATCACCTTCTAAAAATTGCTAGAATACTCTGCGAAGTGTTATTATCACATATTCGTGTCCCAGCTTGGTTACAGACGCATGCGTCCTGTAACCCCCCCTGCTTCTACCTCGAGTGAGACTTCGCCCGCTCGCAGGTGTTTCTGAAAGAGCCGGTAGTTAGGGTTTTGTTGGTGCGTTGTTGAAGCGTTGAACCCTGGGTCTACAACTATGCCAACAAATGGTTTCGTTGTCGAGACTTGAAACTGTAATTGCTAGGAACTGAAGTAAAGAAAAGAAAAACTATGTGCGTAGATCTATTGTTGAAGTGCGCAATACTCTACTTGACTTGCGAAGCTTTGTGCTAAGAAAGAAATCTGATCTGAAGAAAAGAGGTAAAGCTCTGTGCTTTGATAAGAGTAAGATAAGTGAAAAAAAGAATTGTTTCGAAAGTATGAATTTAAGTATGTTTAATAGATTATGTCCTAGTCTGAAAGCTAGGGCATAGTTGGAAGAAAGAGTTGATCTAAGTAAAGCTAATATAAATGAAGAAAGATATGTTATTCCTATGCATAGAAAGAATTTTTGGACTAATAAGTGGATGCAGGAACCTAGAAAAAAAATTTGCAGATTGCAGGTGCAACACTGTGATCCCAATGCGCAATACAGGAGAGGTTGGGGAACATACAAGAGAAAGAGAGGATTAACACTATGTTATAACTGCTGAAGACCGGGACATCTTGCTAAGGAATGCCCTGGTACAGGTCCTATTTGTCTTTGTTGTAAAATTGTTGGTCATGACGTTGAGGATTGTCCAAGAATGATTGTTAAAGTTGAAAGGATGAACATAAGACAAGAAAACTATGAAGGAAGTCAAGAGACTAAGAGCATGTTAGAGAATCACAAAGAGAAAGAATCAAAGAAAGTTCAAACTACATTAGTACAGTTGAAAGAAATGATAGATGTTCACAAAGATGTCAGTTTACCAGAGATCCTGAAAGTAAAACAACGCATAAATGCAAGAATAGGAGACTTCGACATAAACTGTGTCTTGGATGAAGAAACACAAGTAAATATTATGATAGAAGAAACTTGGAAAATTTTGGGAAAGCCTATTGTTGTACCTTCATTGGGAAGGATGGGCTTGTTTAAAGGAAAGATGATAACCCTATGTGAAAGAGTTACTAATGTACCTATTATTGTTCATGGAACATCGACTGAAGAAGAATTTGAAGTCATTAAATTTGTGGAGAACAGCACCCCTTTCCCACTTTTGTTAGGAAAGACTTGGATTGAGAAGGATTAAATCAGAAGGAAAAAAGAGGAAGAAGCTACAGAAAAGAAAAAGCAAGAACTAGGGGATTTCATAGTTAGAAAAATAGACCGACTAATAGAAGAACGAGAAGATAAGTCGAAGCAACAGAGGGAAAGAGAATTAGCTATCGAAGTTGAAAGAACGCAAGAAGGTTTGAAGGACCTATCCATGCAAGAAAGAAGTATACCCACCCTGGAATTAATAAGAGAATGGATATCGAACTCTTTGAGAGCACATCAACAGTGCGAAGTTGCTACGCTAGGAGAAGATAAGAATAAAAATGGAAAGAGGATTCCAGAAATAGTTAGAGAAGCTCAGATTACAGGAAAGAAGGCAAGGAAGCTTAGTAAGAAGAAAGCCAAGTTAGAAAAGCTACAGGAAGCTACAGAGAACAGATGGAAGACTTCAAAGACTAGAACTTCACAGGAGGCAGGTTTGCAGGATTTAAACCTCGCTGGAACAACATAACCGCGTAGAATGGGACTTCGCCCTGGCGAAGCTATATGACCGTTGGAGGCACCCCGCCCATTAGAACGACGCTCCAAAACAACTAGAAAACACACTTATGATCTCTTGGACGTTGAGATCATGCCATAACGAATAGATTCACATTGATGGAAGCATTCCTACCCATTGGAAGCATCTGTTACGACGCTCGCTTATTTAACCCATCGGACGCTGCGTCAGGACCACTTTTTGCCACTCGTGATTATTTGAGTCAAGAAGAGAATTGATTGTGTGTCGAGATGTGTTATTAGAAGCTAGGCATCGCCATCCGTTTGTCTACCTCATTTGTCCATTCGCCTACCCCGACCTACCTGTTTAACAATGAGAATGTCGGGAGAACGCACTGAGTTAGAGAAGTTCGTCGAGGAGGTTCTTAAGAAGTTCATGGCTGATAGAGCTATTTCTAAAGGAGTACAGGCGTCGTCGACCAGGGGACTGCAGGCTTCCCCTTCGACTAGACGACGTTCTGGCCATACCAACCCTGTGACCGAGCAACGAAGTAAGCATCAAGACGATCTGGCTAATGCGAAGTAGATCCCGTCGATCTTACCAGACTATATTCCACCATTAGCTGGCGCGATTAACCGTGACAGCATCCCATGAGACTACGAGTACACTCTGATCACCGTGTATATCCCGAAAGGAATACGTGTAGTTGGGAGTCAGTTAGGACAGATCCCACTACTGAAGAACGTCGATTTCAACCTTGGAGATAGAAAGAACTATGTTATGCTCGCACCCCACAGATACTTGACAAAGACAACTGGGAAGAAGCCTCGCCTGGTCTCCCAGCCATGGATTAAGGAGCTCGCCAAGCAGTCCAATGTGCTAAATGTGATGAATATTCCCCATTTTGATCATCACCAGGAGGTTAACGCTTGTGTTAAACTCCTCTTGTCGTGATACTATGGTGGATACCTATGGCTCGACCGACAAATTACTGTGGATCTGGCATTGATCCACTTGATTACAGGATTAAGCATGAAGGGACCCCACCCTCAACAGTTTTACCCAGGGAAATCCTCGGATCGCTCCCTAGTAAAGCGCATCAAGGAGGCTTACGGCGAAGTCGAAAAGGGAAAGTGAGGCTACAAGGTAGCCTCTATACAGGATGGAGCAATGTGCCTCGCTTTCCAACTCATAGCTGGAAAGCTCGTAAGAAAGAACCGCCCCACACAGGTCATCGGGTTCATGGTGGACCTCGCAGGAAAATGTGTGGAGGGCATGCAAATGAATTAGGCGAGTTACCTCGTCAGTGAACTCAAGAAGGACTGTCGCGAAGCTCAGGATCAGGGATACGAGTTCCACTTCAACTGGATGATCATGTTGATCGCATTTGTGGCCTGGAAAATTCATGAGGGAGCCACATTTCCGAAGATTGAACCATCGGAGTCATTGGCCGCTAGGTTCTCTACCTTATGGTACACCAATGACATGTCGAAGCAATGGCAATCGAACGTTATGTTCCATGCATATTATCAGCAACTGAAGGTTGCCATTGAATAATTTTTGTGCATGACACCACGCACCCTGCACCAGTACAGACCACTAGCTAAGTTTCGCGCAGATCACCATTTTATCTATATCACTGCACGCAGAGATGAGAGCAAGGAAGAGTTACAGTCATATTACAAATTGACAGATGAGGACATGGAGCAGATCACCAAGGAATGGACAGAGGATTTCCTTGTATCGGTCGATGATGCAAAACTCTCTGACAATGACATCATAGGAAGCCCCTTGGTCACCCAGGTCAAGCATGTCAGACAGTCTAGTAGGACAAAGAAGAAGAAGAAGCAGGAAGACGTCCTGTAATGTCCCCATTTTGGGACATTATAACTAGACAGTGGCAAGGGACATGGAGAGTTGGTAGGTCGAGACCACCTGACAGGAGTGTCTTGATTGCATACATCAGGATAGGGGTGGATCATCAGGGGCATACAGTTGAGGCCCTCGGTGTGATGGAGAGTATCCTAGGCCATGGGACAAAGAATATCTCAGAGGTTGTTATATACTCAGACTCTCATTGGGATGATGGTGGAGTGCTTTCAACAGTTACCAGTAGGGCACATCAGTAGTTAATGGGGATTGGAAGTGATGAACTTCCAAATTTGACATGGGATCTGAGAGTCCATTGGGTCAATAGTTTGTTTCATCTTATGAGGATCCAGGAGTGGAGGATCCAATATGATTACTTTGAGCAGATAGTCATGATCAAAGTAGAGCAGCATCGACATGATGGTCCCTGTCAGAGACTAGCATGGGACCCTGGGATTACAGGGTTGGGCATTTCATTGACTGATGGAGACGAGCGGACGTTTACAAGGGGGAGTCACTTTGATTTTCTATTGAGTTTCAGTGTTGGGGAGAGCACGTCACTGGCTGGTGATTCGTTGAGGTCTTGTAGCACCTCACTATGGAAACAACATGTTTAGTCAGC
>ML797474.1:52057-69756 GCA_009831015.1 Picea engelmannii
TGTTGTGTTGTATGCATAGGGACATGAGATGGCATGCCATGGGAATCCATGTCCTGTTTTTACCGACAAAGTTAAGTTATTTTAATTGTGACTGAGATAATTTTTCAAATTAAATAAAAATGAGGAACGTTGAAGGGAAGGCCCGGAACGGGGAAGAGGAAATGGTGAAGCATAATGGTGCTTTGCGGATGATGATAGGAGCAATGGAATATATATATAGGAAGATCTATTTCAATCATAAATTGATAAGAATTTGGTGAAAATGTGAGGAATGAAATTAGTTTGTTTAGATTTTAATTTGTAGGTTTTAACAGTTTGTTATAATGTTATAATGTTAATTGAGATTTCTCGATATAAATTTTGTTTTTTTAGGTGTTTTGAAATGTTTAATATTTAGAGTGGACACTTTATATAGGACAAAAGTAATTAATAATGTTAAAAGAGTGTTAATATATAACTTTTGTCCCCGAGGTCTAGGACAGTTGGTGACAAAGTGTGTTGTTAAGCCACTCCGTGATGTTAAAGTCACCGGTTCGAAACCTGCGGGGACAAAAAATCCAACCATGTTAAGGGTTGGTGTGGCTTAGGCCGGGTGCGATCCCCGGGTGATTTTGACGGCTTAGATGCCCCTGAGTCACGGTTTCTCAAGCCACAGGTTAATCGCGTAGCCAACAGGTCCCGCACAAATTAACAAACAAAAATATATATATATATATAACTTTTAAAAGAAATTAGATGAGATCTAACTATTGAGAATAAATTAATAAAATAGTGGTTATGAAAAACATTGAAATATTGAAATGATGAATGAAGTAAAAATAGAGTAAAAATCTTAATGATGATAAACAATAAAGGTGTGATCGTTGAGAAGGATAGAGTTGGAAATACAAGAGGATATAATGATGGCGGAGCTAAGATCGCGGATCTCACTTGTTTTGCGGGCTATGTGGACTTAGCAAGGGGTTCTCTAGGGTTTTGTAATGAGTTATGGGATGTCGGCCCATGGGTTTACCCAATTTTAGGCCTTTTTGTAAGGAATTGTAAAAGTATAAATAGATAAGAACGTATGGTTGAAATAGATAGAGACAAGAAGCGAAGTCTTGGTAGCTAAGTGCAAGTAGTTCTGAGTTGTTTTGTGCAACAGAATGTGTATATAAGGCTCTGTGCTCGATAGCGAAGTTGGCTTTGTGCCTTGACCTAGTTTTGGAAAGGAGAATCTAGTGCGCAATGCGCAGATCTCCTATCCGATATGAAGCTCAGCTCTGTGGCTTAGTGCACAGGAGCAGATGAATGTAAGAGATTGAAGAATAATAAAGAAGACGAAACAGTTGGTGGGCGTAGCCCAACATTGGGGTGAACCACGTATATCTTTTGTCTTTGGTGTGCTTTGTGTTGTGTTGCTTATGTTATGAATCTGTTTAGTGCCTTAAATGTTATGTATGATAGATAGATCTGATGTTGCTTAGTGCTTTACTTTTGAATGAATGTTAGATCTAACTTAATGCACTATGTTAAGTAGTAGAGATGCTTAATATTTGTTGTTACTGCGCCAATCTCTCTTAGGGTTTGTTTTGCATTATCAATGAACTAATGCATATCACCTTCTAAAAATTGCTAGAATACTCTGCGAAGTGTTATTATCACATATTCGTGTCCCAGCTTGGTTACAGACGCATGCGTCCTGTAAACCCCCCTGCTTCTACCTCGAGTGAGACTTCGCCCGCTCGCAGGTGTTTCTAAAAGAGCCGGTAGTTAAGGTTTTGTTGGTGCGTTGTTGAAGCGTTGAACCCTGGGTCTACAACTATGCCAACAAATGGTTTCGTTGTCGGGACTTGAAACTGTAATTGCTAGGAACTGAAGTAAAGAAAAGAAAAACTATGTGCGTAGATCTATTGTTGAAGTGCGCAATACTCTACTTGACTTGCGAAGCTTTGTGCTAAGAAAGAAATCTGATCTGAAGAAAAGAGGTAAGACCTTAAAAAAGGTAAAGCTCTATGCTTTGATAAGAGTAAGATAAGTGAAAAAAAGAATTGTTTCGAAAGTATGAATTTAAGTATGTTTAATAGATTATGTCCTAGTCTGAAAGCTAGGGCGTAGTTGGAAGAAAGAGTTGATCTAAGTAAAGCTAATATAAATGAAGAAAGATATGTTATTCCTATGCATAGAAAGAATTTTTGGACTAATAAGTGGATGCAGGAACCTAGAAAAAAAATTTGCAAATTGCAAGTGCAACACTGTGATCCCAATGCGCAGTACATGAGAGGTTGGGGAACATACAAGAGAAAGAGAGGATTAACACTATGTTATAACTGCTGAAGACCGGGACATCTTGCTAAGGAATGCCCTGGTACAGGTCCTATTTGTCTTTGTTGTAAAATTGTTGGTCATGACGTTGAGGATTGTCCAAGAATGATTGTTAAAGTTGAAAGGATGAACATAAGACAAGAAAACTATGAAGGAAGTCAAGAGACTAAGAGCATGTTAGAGAATCACAAAGAGAAAGAATCAAAGAAAGTTCAAACTACATTAGTACAGTTGAAAGAAATGATAGATGTTCACAAAGATGTCAGTTTACCAGAGATCCTGAAAGTAAAACAACGCATAAATGCAAGAATAGGAGACTTCGACATAAACTGTGTCTTGGATGAAGAAACACAAGTAAATATTATGATAGAAGAAACTTGGAAAATTTTGGGAAAGCCTATTGTTGTACCTTCATTGGGAAGGATGGGCTTGTTTAAAGGAAAGATGATAACCCTATGTGAAAGAGTTACTAATGTACCTATTATTGTTCATGGAACATCGACTGAAGAAGAATTTGAAGTCATTAAATTTGTGGAGAACAGCACCCCTTTCCCACTTTTGTTAGGAAAGACTTGGATTGAGAAGGATTAAATCAGAAGGAAAAAAGAGGAAGAAGCTACAGAAAAGAAAAAGCAAGAACTAGGGGATTTCATAGTTAGAAAAATAGACCGACTAATAGAAGAACGAGAAGATAAGTCGAAGCAACAGAGGGAAAGAGAATTAGCTATCGAAGTTGAAAGAACGCAAGAAGGTTTGAAGGACCTATCCATGCAAGAAAGAAGTATACCCACCCTGGAATTAATAAGAGAATGGATATCGAACTCTTTGAGAGCACATCAACAGTGCGAAGTTGCTACGCTAGGAGAAGATAAGAATAAAAATGGAAAGAGGATTCCAGAAATAGTTAGAGAAGCTCAGATTACAGGAAAGAAGGCAAGGAAGCTTAGTAAGAAGAAAGCCAAGTTAGAAAAGCTACAGGAAGCTACAGAGAACAGATGGAAGACTTCAAAGACTAGAACTTCACAGGAGGCAGGTTTGCAGGATTTAAACCTCGCTGGAACAACATAACCGCGTAGAATGGGACTTCGCCCTGGCGAAGCTATATGACCGTTGGAGGCACCCCGCCCATTAGAACGACGCTCCAAAACAACTAGAAAACACACTTATGATCTCTTGGACGTTGAGATCATGCCATAACGAATAGATTCACATTGATGGAAGCATTCCTACCCATTGGAAGCATCTGTTACGACGCTCGCTTATTTAACCCATCGGACGCTGCGTCAGGACCACTTTTTGCCACTCGTGATTATTTGAGTCAAGAAGAGAATTGATTGTGTGTCGAGATGTGTTATTAGAAGCTAGGCATCGCCATCCGTTTGTCTACCTCATTTGTCCATTCGCCTACCCCGACCTACCTGTTTAACAATGAGAATGTCGGGAGAACGCACTGAGTTAGAGAAGTTCGTCGAGGAGGTTCTTAAGAAGTTCATGGCTGATAGAGCTATTTCTAAAGGAGTACAGGCGTCGTCGACCAGGGGACTGCAGGCTTCCCCTTCGACTAGACGACGTTCTGGCCATACCAACCCTGTGACCGAGCAACGAAGTAAGCATCAAGACGATCTGGCTAATGCGAAGTAGATCCCGTCGATCTTACCAGACTATATTCCACCATTAGCTGGCGCGATTAACCGTGACAGCATCCCATGAGACTACGAGTACACTCTGATCACCGTGTATATCCCGAAAGGAATACGTGTAGTTGGGAGTCAGTTAGGACAGATCCCACTACTGAAGAACGTCGATTTCAACCTTGGAGATAGAAAGAACTATGTTATGCTCGCACCCCACAGATACTTGACAAAGACAACTGGGAAGAAGCCTCGCCTGGTCTCCCAGCCATGGATTAAGGAGCTCGCCAAGCAGTCCAATGTGCTAAATGTGATGAATATTCCCCATTTTGATCATCACCAGGAGGTTAACGCTTGTGTTAAACTCCTCTTGTCGTGATACTATGGTGGATACCTATGGCTCGACCGACAAATTACTGTGGATCTGGCATTGATCCACTTGATTACAGGATTAAGCATGAAGGGACCCCACCCTCAACAGTTTTACCCAGGGAAATCCTCGGATCGCTCCCTAGTAAAGCGCATCAAGGAGGCTTACGGCGAAGTCGAAAAGGGAAAGTGAGGCTACAAGGTAGCCTCTATACAGGATGGAGCAATGTGCCTCGCTTTCCAACTCATAGCTGGAAAGCTCGTAAGAAAGAACCGCCCCACACAGGTCATCGGGTTCATGGTGGACCTCGCAGGAAAATGTGTGGAGGGCATGCAAATGAATTAGGCGAGTTACCTCGTCAGTGAACTCAAGAAGGACTGTCGCGAAGCTCAGGATCAGGGATACGAGTTCCACTTCAACTGGATGATCATGTTGATCGCATTTGTGGCCTGGAAAATTCATGAGGGAGCCACATTTCCGAAGATTGAACCATCGGAGTCATTGGCCGCTAGGTTCTCTACCTTATGGTACACCAATGACATGTCGAAGCAATGGCAATCGAACGTTATGTTCCATGCATATTATCAGCAACTGAAGGTTGCCATTGAATAATTTTTGTGCATGACACCACGCACCCTGCACCAGTACAGACCACTAGCTAAGTTTCGCGCAGATCACCATTTTATCTATATCACTGCACGCAGAGATGAGAGCAAGGAAGAGTTACAGTCATATTACAAATTGACAGATGAGGACATGGAGCAGATCACCAAGGAATGGACAGAGGATTTCCTTGTATCGGTCGATGATGCAAAACTCTCTGACAATGACATCATAGGAAGCCCCTTGGTCACCCAGGTCAAGCATGTCAGACAGTCTAGTAGGACAAAGAAGAAGAAGAAGCAGGAAGACGTCCTGTAATGTCCCCATTTTGGGACATTATAACTAGACAGTGGCAAGGGACATGGAGAGTTGGTAGGTCGAGACCACCTGACAGGAGTGTCTTGATTGCATACATCAGGATAGGGGTGGATCATCAGGGGCATACAGTTGAGGCCCTCGGTGTGATGGAGAGTATCCTAGGCCATGGGACAAAGAATATCTCAGAGGTTGTTATATACTCAGACTCTCATTGGGATGATGGTGGAGTGCTTTCAACAGTTACCAGTAGGGCACATCAGTAGTTAATGGGGATTGGAAGTGATGAACTTCCAAATTTGACATGGGATCTGAGAGTCCATTGGGTCAATAGTTTGTTTCATCTTATGAGGATCCAGGAGTGGAGGATCCAATATGATTACTTTGAGCAGATAGTCATGATCAAAGTAGAGCAGCATCGACATGATGGTCCCTGTCAGAGACTAGCATGGGACCCTGGGATTACAGGGTTGGGCATTTCATTGACTGATGGAGACGAGCGGACGTTTACAAGGGGGAGTCACTTTGATTTTCTATTGAGTTTCAGTGTTGGGGAGAGCACGTCACTGGCTGGTGATTCGTTGAGGTCTTGTAGCACCTCACTATGGAAACAACATGTTTAGTCAGCAGGGGCTGTGTTGAGTTTGGTATGGTCTAGTATGAGAGACCCATTTCGGGTTGAGGTCATGTGTTATTTTCAGGAGACTCATGGTGTTGATATGTTACAGAACTATATGCCACAGGGCATTACAGTTCACATCTTGATATGGGATCCAGAGATTGGAGTGCTTGGTAGTTCAGTGTTTGATGGAGTTGAGTTTCAAGTAGAGTGGTTGCTTAGGGAGTTGACTGAGATTCTTTGGCCATTGATCATTCTACTCATCAGGAGCATGTGGGTGTCATGTGTGGTGAGCACTTGGAGAGGCCACATCTTGAGGGGATTCTATCTTATGTCACACAGGTGGATATGGGACCCCGGTATCATATGTAGTTGGATTCAGTTATTGCTTGAGGACAAGCAATATTCATGCTGGGAGGACTGCAATGTCCCCATTTTGGGACATTATAACTTTACAGAGTGTCATGCCTACCAGAGTAGCTAGATAGGGGTGACAGAGAGTTCGGGAGATATTGAGGGGTTTTATTGGGCCCAACTTGCATCGTTCATCATCAGGATCCATTCCACATAGCTTGGTTTTGTTTCGTTGCATTCCGACGATTTCCATAATTTTGAGTTATTATGGGTCATATCTTAATTAATTTCATTAAGAAGGTCATAATGGGCATATTACTTGGAGAAACCTCTTAGTGTAATAGCTCATCGGAATCGGAAAGAAGAGCACTACAGGATAAGATGATGAGAAGTGACTTTCAGTGGTCGGAGAAGCCATAAGGATGGATAAATCACTTTTTAGAGGTAAAAAGATTAATTAATTAAGTGATTTAATCAAGGAATAATAAAATAAAGTAAAAGTCACTTGGAGGGAAAAGGTCAACAACGAATTAGGGTTTCAACAATGAATTAGGGTTTTGGAAAGCTATAAGAGAAGAGTCAGTGACCTAATTCATCATTTTATGTAGATTATGACTTGTCACTGAGGAGAAGAGGCACATCTCAGGAGAGATAATTCAGTGTATTCCAGGAGGAAGACACCAGTTGGTTGATTTCGGTGTTGAAAGACACACCCTAGTCATCGAGAAGATCATCCAGGTCTTCCATCATTCTTCATTGATTCTGCAGTGCTCCCATATTCTGGGTATTATCTTTTAGTTTCTTATTTGTATTCCGGCTAAGATCCTTTTGTCTTTTGATCTAGCTGAGTGTTGTTATTTTATTCAGCCGCAGTTGCTTATTTATATTTCGTCTAAGATCCTTTGTATGTTGATCTAGTCGATTATTGTTAGTTATTCAGCCGCATTCGACCATTTTTTAATCCATAGAGATATCATAATACAAACTTTGCAGTCCTTTGTCGCATTTATTATTTGTATGATCATTTATATGCTGTAAACCTTTGATCCTACACACACATTAGCAGTGTTTCCTAGACTAGCCAAGTCAGGAACATTACACATCCAAAATATAGAGATCGATGAGGAGGACAACACCTCTAAAGAAAATGGATCTGGCTCACCCGCAAGAGGAGGAGGAGGAGAAGACCAAGCAGATGGACAGGGAGGAGGGGATGAAGGAGAAAAGCAAGGAGAAGGTGAAGCTACACCACCGAAAGATCCCCCTACTGAAACACCGCAGAAGAGGAAGGTTTCACCGTAGAAACCTTCAACAAGAAAGAAGACGTGCACTAGCAAGCCCTAGTTAGAGGCCACGCTCACCGAGGATGATATCAGTCTAGTCCGCGGAGCCATGGAGGATGCTTTAGAGGACATCCTCTAGAGATATGGCGCGAAACAAGAAGAGTTATATGGAAGGATGGAAAAGGAATTAAAGGAAGTACAACAAGTTATTCGTTCAGTCTGCGCAGTACCTACTGTGCCCTCCTCGCCACAAATTGAAGGATTGGGGGATGAACCAACCCAATAGAGAAGACTAGTAGATGCGACATAGGTTCGACTTCAGAGAATCCAAGAAGAAAAGGAGAAGGCTACAAGAGCCTTGAAATAAGAGAAAGAGGAAGTCTTAGAGAAATTACGCATAGCACAGTATTGTGTAACTACCTATGAAAATGAGAAAGAAGAATTCCGGGCGATGGTCCAGGAGGAAAAAGTCCATCTACAGAGAGAAAAGGAGCAGTTTCTCACAGAACGGGCCACAGTTAAGGAAGCTGTCAGAAAAGCATGCCACTCTGTACCGAGTTTGGCACAGGAGGAACAGGAGTCGGTCGAGGCTCAAGTGGAGAAGCTCACTGAGACCATCCAACGGCTTCAAGCGAGGATAACAGAGTTGGAGGTCGAAGCAGTGCCAAGCACCCCACAGGAGGTGTGTGACCAGAGGGAGTAAGCCGCTAAGAACACAGTAACAAGGATTAGAGCCCTCGCCTCCGAGTGCAAATAGTTGAGCGATAGAAATGCGCAGACTTATGAACGCCTCGCAAAAGATCCAGAGCTAAGGAAGTTGGAAGCACAGTTACAGGAGGCGCAACAACAAGCATCCTTCATGCAGGCGTAGATGAAGCTTCTCATTGTAGTTCAGAGAATGAAAAGATCACAAGAGCAGCGTGCGATGCAGCAACAGATCACTGCCATCTAGGGCAGAGTAATGGAAGTCACGCAGAAACTACAACTTGTGCAGGATGAAGCCTACAAGGTGTTTGAAGAAATTGAAGGACAAGGCTCGCAACTGGACCAGGTGGTTGCAACAGTGGAACAATACTTGGAAGGGCCTGTTACAGTTCAGACAATCTAGGAGCTCACTGAGTAGGAGGCTCAGGCGAAGCAGCAAGTAGAGGCAACTCGAGTGAAGCTCGAGGCCTTCGAAGCGACATTGCCTAGACCTGAGTGACTTGGGACGAGTCACAAGTGAGTGTTAGGGGCTTGTTGGCCCTCAACCAAGTTTTGAGGAAACCTTGGTCAGGTTTGGACCACCTTTTGGACTTCGACGCGAGGGTTGAAGATGGATCGCCATGGCAGAGCTGAGATCGCGGATCTCACTTGTTTTGTGGGCTATGTGGACCCAACAAGGGGTTCTCTAGGGTTTTGTAATGGGTTATGGGATGTCGGCCCATGGGTTTACCCATGTTTAGGCCCTTTTGTAAGGAATTGTAAAAGTATAAATAGATAAGAACGTATGGTAGAAATAGATAGAGACAAGAAGCAAAGTCTTGGTAGCTAAGTGCAAGTAGTTTTGAGTTGCTTTGTGCAACAAAATGCGTATGTAAGGCTCTGTGCTCGATAACGAAGTTGGCTTTGTGACTTGACCTAGTTTTGGGAAGGAGGATCTGGTGCGCAGTGTGTAGATCTCCTGTCTGATGCAAAGCTCACTTCTATGACTTAGTTCACAGGAGCAGATGAATGTAAGAGATTGAAGAATAATAAAGAAGACGAAGGAGTTGGTTGACGTAGCCCCACATTGGGGTGAACCACATATATATTGTGTCTTTGGTGTGCTTTGTGTTGTGTTGCTTATGTTATGAATATGCTCAGTGCCTTGAATGTTATCTATGATAGATTGATTTGTTGTTTCTTAGTGCTTTACTTGTGAATGAATGTTATATCTAACTCAATGCACCGTGCTAAGTAGTAGAGATGCTTAATCTTTGTTGTTACTGTGCTAATCTCTCTTAGGGTTTGTTCTGCGATGTTAATGAAATAATGCATATCACCTTCTAAGTGTTTCTAGAATACTCTGCGAAGTGTTATTATAACAGGTATATGTCCGAACTTGGTTATAGATGCTTGCGTCCTATAGCCCCCCTGCTTCTACCTCGGGTGAGACTTCGCCTGCTCGCAGGTGTTGTTGAAAGGGCCGATAGTTAGGGCTTTGTTGGTGCGTTGTTGAAGCGTTGAACCCTGGGTCTGCCCCTGTGCCAACAAGATGTGTTAAATAAAGAATATATTTATATAGGTCTTAGCTTAACGTTACTTCTGAAATTAGAATGTTGTATGTTAAATTATTTATAATAATTATAATTATTATATTAAATAAAGATAAAATTAATGAATTTTAAGTGCTTAAAAATTCATGAGCATGCATGTTGTCCTTATGTCATTGAAGCTAAGATCATCACACATAATTAATAAACTTAATACATACAAAGGTTAACATATTAAATTTGATAATGTAACTTGATTCATAACCATATGAATAATGACCATACAATTAGTTCCTCCTATTCTAAAATAGGATGGTATTTGATTGTGTTTCCATTATTGTATTGCCTCTGGCAGTATATAGCAATGAGTTAGCTTTGACTACTATATTAATTTGGTTTGACTTCAAAAAAATTGTAAAGAACCTAATGTGTAACATAAGAAACTTAAAATTTTATTTTTTAATATGTAAAAAATCTTAGTTTTCTTACATTTAATTGGCTAATAACTTTATAGTGTTATTGGAGACTTCACTTATTTCGAGGTTTCAAAGTACGGAGGTGGTGGGGTGTTTCTGTGTACAAACATGGTTGCGTTTCGTGTTTGATCTACGACCGGCATACGAAACAACACGTTGACTCGATAAGGCTGCTCATACTGCCTCTGGCACAAATTCTTAGGAGGAAGTATGAGCAGCCTTGTTGCCCTTGTTATATTCATTGTGACTTAGTCTATGTTCATGTCTTTATTTCTCACATAATCTACAACATAATCCCAGAAGGAAAAACATTTTATTATTGGAATTACTAATAAATGAAAATTTTAATAACAAAGAAAGAGATCAATGACCCATTAGTGATAAATTTTCAGACATGACAACCACAGTGATAATTGAATTTACAAATAGTTGGGACCAAACCTTTAATGTATAATGTTACCATGTCTAAGAATTTGCAATCAAAACATATAATTACCATGACCATGAATTTAACAATTGTACTTTGTGTTTTAAAAGGGCCAAAACTTGGCTCATCTGAAAAAGTTGAGTAATCCACTTCACATGGTATACACTTATATAAAGATATCACAACAATGGAACTTTGTTCATGGATGGTTTACCAAGAAGTGTAGATATGGGTTGTGATTGTGTGCACAACCATCTATGCGAGTTATACAGAGTTATAGAGATAGTTTGGCAGGAAACTCCTAAAATATATTGAGAGATAATAGAAGTGGAGATGGAAAAAAAAGGTTGGTCCAGAAAGGAGATATCAATCAAGACTGAATAGTCATAGATAACAAGTATTGAGCACTGGAATGTTATCTCTGTTACAAATTTGGTTACAAGGTCATTCAAAAACAAATGTGTGGCATCATTGCACTTCACATCCAATATATGGCATCACATGTATGTATTCCACTGACATGAATTTAATGACCTCAATGAATAGAACCTAAGATTGAAAAATCGCATTCATTAGAGCTCTGTCAAAAGACATTGAATTGGCCAACCAATCATATGTGTGATAAAAGTGATTTAAATATTATGAAAAAATGGTTGTTTTGTTAAGCATATGTATAACATTGGACACCAAGATAAATATTTGTAATTAAAGGAAAACTAATAGATGGTCAACGATGAATCGAATGTTATAGCCCTGGCCTTCAACATGGACTAATAATTTAATATGGTTCGAGGTAAAGGGAGGTGAATAAAAAACATAAAGGATTATAAGACTTAGGAGGGTTAATAAATAAAAAGGCAAAGGAGGGGAAAGGAAAGAGGGAGAGGGGATTGAAACCAAATTAGGTTTGACGGCCTAGGAGATGAATAATAGGATTCCAGGATTGGTTGATTTTGTATTCATCATCATGATTAAATTTATTGGGATGTTTCTCAATTTCCAATGCTTATCGGATAATGCGAGATAAGTGATAGGGTGTTGAAGTCAAGATTTTGGTTTGGTCAAAACAAATTAGATGTTTGGATTTGAAAGAGTGTTTGACAATAATTGACTTTGAGATACGATTGTGGTTGGTGTCAGTGATGTGTTCTTTGATTCGTGCTTTAAAGGATCGACCCGTTTGACCAATGTAAGATTTGTCACAGGAGCAGGGGACTTGGTAAACTCATGGGTTGAGCATTGGATTAGATTTATCTATAGTAGTTCTAAATAGTTTTTTAAGGGTTTTATTGGGTTTAAAAATAGTTTTAATATTATTTTTAGAATATTTTAGAGATGTGATTGGTATTTCCATCGATGTAAGGAAGAGAAATAAGAGCTAGGGGTTGGGAAGTAGAGGATGAGTTTTTCAAATTGGGATTTCAAGTTGAGTGAAAGGATTTGTTGATTTGAGAGATGGAGTAACCATTAGACATCAACACTTTAGTTGGGTGAGTTTTTTCTTTCTCAAGGAATTGGTGAGAGAAGATTCAAAGGGACATTAAACGAACAAACTGAAGGTACAACCATGGGATCATCCTTATCCTCGGTGGTTGCTAATATTTTTATGGAACATTTTCAAACTTCAGCCATTAACAACTTTCACCTCAAACCAAAGTGTTGGTTTAGATTTGCTAATGACACATTCATTGCCTGGCCTCATGGCCATTCCTCTCTAATCTCTTTCATTGACCATCTTAATAACATTTCCCCCATATCCAATTTAGTATGGAAATTCAAAAATACAAATCTCTCCCTTTTATGGATGTTCTTATCTCTCGTCTCCTTAATGGATTTCTCGCCCACCAAGTTTATAGGAAGAAGACTCATACAAATATATACCTTCATTCTCAATACCATCATCATTCAACTCAAAAGTCTGTTGTTCTTAAAACTTTGGTTACTCGGGCCATTTGAATCTCCACTCCCCAATTCCTTGAGAAAGAAAAATCCCACCTAACTAAAGCCTTAATGTCCATGGTTACTCCATCTCTCAAATCAACAAAGTCTTTCACTCAAATCATAATCCCAATTTGACAAATGAATCCTCTACTTCCCAACCCCTAGCTCTTGTTTCTATTCCTTACATCTAGGGCACTACCAATCACATCTCTAAAATTTTGGATAAAAGAGTATAAAAACCATTTTCAAACCCTACAAAACCCTCAAACAACTATTTACAACTGCTAAAGATAAATTTGATCCATGCATAGCCTAGGAGTTTACCAAATTCCCTACTCCTGTGGAAAATCTTACATTGGTCAAACAAGTCGATCCTTTAAAGCATGTCTCAAAAAACACATTGTTGACACCACCCACAATTGTATCTCAAAATCAGCTATTGTTGAACACTCTTTCAAATCAAAACATCTAATTTTCTTTGACCAAACCAAAACCCTAGCTTTAGCACCTTATCATTCATCTCGTGTCATCCGAGAAGAGTTGGAAATTGAGAAACATCCCAATAAATTTAATCGTGATGATGGCTACAAACTCATCCAATCCTAAAATCCTATTATTCATTGTGCAGGCCATCAAACCTAATTCGGTTTTAATCCCTTCTTTGTCTTTCCTTTCCCCTCCTTTGCCTTTTTTCAATTGTAACCCTCCTTAAGTCTTCTAATCCTTTATATTTTTTATTCACCTCCCTTCGCCTCCGACCATTTTAAATTATTAATTTTAAAATCAAACTTCCCTATTTTTATCATTTAATTTATAATAACCTTGAAGAATTTTAATTAATCCTTTCATTATATCCTCTTGTATTTCCACGTCTATCCTTCTCTTTTAATTTAATACTAATATTTTATCTCGTTTTATTCCTAATATTATATTATTTATTATTATTATTTTACATTTATTTCACAACGATCACACCTTTATTGTTTATCATCATTTAAATTTTTACTAGATTTTTACTTCATTAGTCATTTCAATATTTTAATGTTTTTCATCACGACTATTTTATTAATTTATTAATCTATTTACCTCTTCCTGGTGATATGATCTCTTCAAATTTCCTTTAAAAGTTATACATCAACACTCTTTTATAACATCATTAGTTGTTTTTGTCTTTGACGATGGGTGGAAAGTCCACTTGAAACATTAGACGTTTCAAAATTCTTGACACGGTTTATGTCCATAAATCTCAATGAGCATAGTTTATCATGATTTAAGGTTTGTGTATGGAAAGACATTGTTTTTAAGAGTTTAGTGTAATTATTAATCAATCTAGATTCTCATACATTAGATCAGAGTTTCAAATTAATAGAAACTTTGGCACCAAATTAATCATTGAAGAGAAGTTTGTTACAAAAGTAGTGGCTCCAATAAATAGTGGAGGAGAATAACTTTGGTTGTATTGGTGATGATGGTACACACAATGTTGGGGACTTGTATAGGGAATAAGCTAATCATGTAGGAAACTTGACTTCCTTTTTTGATGTCCCTATGTCTTATATTCGATGGAAATGTTATTTTAGGTTAGATTGTTGAAATTACAATATGAAATTGCTATAGTGAAAATGGAGGCCAATAAATCCCTCTATTGTGTAAGAGTTCGGAAAATTGAAATTTTCATTGTCAAAATTGTTTTCATCGTTAGTCTCCAACAAGTTGTCAAACAGAGGGGGTTGTTGGCTAATCGATTTCACCCTTGCATAGCCATACTCCACATGTTATACTTGTGCAATGATATGTAGCATATGTGGGTTAGTTCTCTTGATCATTGTCTATTGGATGGTTAATGACTAAAAATCCTCTTAACATTTTCTATGTTTGATAATGTTTTTTCTCATCCGATGGAATATGCCAAGTGTTTCATGTTTTTATGGATTTCCATAAGTGGGGTGAAGCTTTGAAAGGCGAGGATAAATAGCGTGGACCATATATATATAGGATAACAGACCAATGATTTTCTCCTCCTCTGATTAACCTCACCAAAATTTGGTGACCTATTTTTATTTTTTTGAAAATCACCTTCAACTCAACAAAAATTATAAATTTCTATTACCCAAATCAATTCAACAACATCAAAAACCTTTATAGCATTCATAATATGCATCTCAACACTTGGGATTTGTAATTCCATGAAAAACAAAAATTATATTAGGTTCCCATGAAAAATCTACAATTTTTGCTTACCCTATAAAGTCGTCAAATGGAAAGGTCCCAAGTCCTATTTTGTGTTTCTGTGTGTGTGTAGTGAGGATCATTGTCACTTAATGAGCCACCTAGCGATATTTACAATCTCCCAAATTTGATGGGTATTTGTTTTAGCAAAATCATATGTAATATGGCTAAGCGTCATGTTTGAGGGAGTTTATTTTGTGAAAAATTATATGAGACTTGCACTTGGTCTCATTTGTTTTTGACATGTTATTTGGGTGTAGAAGGGTAATGAGAATGAAGCCTGTGTAAACAACCTAATACTTTTTTAACCTAATCAAATCCATGGGTTAAGGAATAAGTGGAACCACAACAATAGTTGCAACGAGCTCAACTTATATAAACATCACCAAATTATAGAAGGACAAATTTATAATATGAACATGTAGGGAGATTTCACACTATATGGTTAAGTACACTTGCATCAAAGTCGTATTGTGATAAGTGACCTTTTCAAAAAGTCTTTGTTATTGAGGGCAAGTCACAATGGTGGCAATTGACACTATGTGATTCATTTTGCTATTTTCAAATCATTTCTCCATTCCTATGAGCACCCCTCAATACAATGAATACTAAGTGAAGTGTTCAAGCTCATGAGAAATTGGTCATTAGTAAATGACTCTTATGAGAGATGGGTTATAGTGAATGATTTGAGTATTAAATGATCCATGTAGTTAATTCCAAAAACTAATAATATTTTATAACATTGCAGTGTGGAATATTCTCGCATGCTTAAATAAAGAGAATAGAGCTCTCGATAAATTGTTCATATGACATAATACCTGGTAAGATTTTGCAAATGGGGTAGCAATCTACAAGAGCATGGCTATGGGAAAAAACTCCAAATTTAAGTGTGCTTGAGACAAACTTGTAATGGGAGGGGTGACCTCCCTAGTGTTAACTTTTGGGGTTACTTTGAAAGTTTTTACACCATGCTTGGGGTGCTTCATGAGATTTGAGGTACATGGTGTATGTTCAACCCCTAGATGGTCCAAGATGGATTCACACATGAGAGATAGTCCTTGATGGATTTTCACAATTGAGATAACTTTCTTAATGGATGTTTGACCTTAGAGGGTTTTTGGCTTAGTGTTCTTCTCTTAAGAATTGGAGTTCTCTTAACAGTTTGGTAGATGCCCTTCATTGGGGCCCCATGGAGGATACACTTGCTTGGAGAGAACCCTACATGGGATGAGGAGAGTTGTGTGGCATGGAGGAGGGCATTAGGGATAGTCCTTGATGGATTTGCATAGTTGAGATAGCTTTCTCAATGGATGCTTGACCTTAGAGGGCTGTTGGATTAGTGTTTTTCCCTTAAGAATTGGAGTTCTCTTAATAGTTTGGTAGATTCCCTTCATTGGGGCCCCATGGAGGATCCACTTTCTTGGAGAGCACCCTACATGGGATGAGGAGAGTTGTGCGGCATGGAGGAGGGCATTGGTCCCTAGTTGGCATGTGGTAGCTTGGATTATTGTTTGGAGGATGGGAGATGACTCAGGGACACTTGGGGCTTCAACAATATTCTTCCAAGGGAAACTAACCCAGTGGAGTGCATTGCTTAGGAGAATTAATGGAATCCATGGAGGCTTGTGATGGAGGGATGTGGATTTTCCTTGCATGGTTGCATCACCTTGAAGAATGATACATGTGCTTTAGAGTGTAGCATCTCACTTGTGTTGGCCTGTAAGTGCTCATTGTAGGTTGTTTGTAAGCGCTAAGGCCCACATTGTATAGTTGGTCTCCCTTAGATCTCATGTAAATAGAGGAAGGAGAGAGTCTTTCCATTCATATATGTTCATTCACTCACTTGTATTTACCCTTGTGATGAGATGTGACCTAGAGAAGAGTGCTCTCTCTCTCTCTCTCTCTCTCTCTCTCTCTCTCTCTCTCAGGTTTCTTGGTCTTCTTGGAGTATCTTAGAGCATCTTGGAGGTATAGGGTTAGGGTTTATCCCTTGGAGATCAAATATTAGGGTTTTCTGATAAAACCTTAGGGTGGAATTATGAAGAAGAAGAGGAGGAGATGACATCTTGTCTTGGAGGATGTGTTGGAGCGATTCTTGCATATTGGATCTTCTTGGTCACTATGGTTTTGTTGATTTTCCCTAGTTAGGTTTTGGAGAGATGAGAGGATTTGTACAAGCCTTAAAGAAGACTATGGTATGTGCATGTACTTCATCTTGAGCATATTAATGAAGTTTCCAACTGTCCAAAACTTGCACAATCTTCATATTTTATTTTCAACCATATATGTTCTTTATGCATTGTTATTTACAACCATATATGTCTTGTTGATTTGACATAAGTAAAAGGACAATTGTTAAGTGATTTGACATCTAAGTGAAGAATGTAAGGGGTTGATTTCACTATTATCATATTGTTGTTGTACTATTGTTATTGTTGTTGTAAAAGAGTATTTTTAGATTTGGTTATTGGCTGATAAGTTTCCCTAAAAGGGATGGAACGTATCCCTTCAATTTGGTATCTTTTCTCCTTGATTGTCAAGAAGTTTGGGTTGTTTGGAAATACAACATTGTATTCTTTTTTCTATTGTTATGTACCTTGTTTTACAGTAGCCCTAAGGCTGAAAATTAATAGGGCTAAGATCTAAGAAACCTTCTAGTTTGAAGGTAAAAAAAATGTTTGCATTGAATTTTGAATTCAACGACTTGAGAAATCCCATCAATCAGATGAAAACCCTAAAAGTGATTATTAACACAATGCAATTTGTTTTGCTAGATTCAATTTCATCTCTTCACCCAAGTGAGCATCCCCCAATGCAATAAGTATTGGGAGAAGATACCAAGATCATGAGAAATTGATCATTAATGAATAACACTCATAAAAAAAAAGATTAAGTATCAAATATTTCATGTAT
>ML797474.1:117741-156731 GCA_009831015.1 Picea engelmannii
AGAGGGGGGTAGGGTATGTATACCTCTGTAGACTTTACTAGTAAAATCGTTGGGCGGAGGAGGTCTCATACACCAATTTGGTGTCTGGCTTGGCCTTGACCTTAAAAATAGATTATTATTATTATTATATTACATTTTGCTTATTAAAAATGAAGAAAAACACATGGTTATCAAACTCGGTCAATTCATACACATGATCATGGTTTCATGTCACTTAGAAATATCAAACAATGAATAACATATATAACGACCTAAAACATCATCACGATAACACTCCATCTTAATAAGCTATTCACTTAAAATATTGAACAACGAAGAGTATTAATTTGGACAAAACCATGATAGGATAGGCCACCATAGCATGCCACATCCAAAAATAACTCAAAATGTGTGGTATAGTATGATATTCAAATTACCAACGATTTTAATACTATAACAAGGAAATATGTTATCGCATCAACTTAAAAACTTATACCTTAAACTCCAAACACTTTTTATACGAGTAATACCTTAAAACCCATCTCGGTCTCACAATTATTATGAATAAGAAAAAGTAATTCACCTTAAACACAACAATAAATTATTATAAATACACCATCAATAAACCTTAAAGCTCAATGTAAAGAAAAATAATCTAAATTGTGGTGTTTGGATATTTTGGCCATTTACCTTATCCATGCATCTATTATGTTTTCTCCATAGTATAAGGATGTCTTCATTATACTTGTAATGTAAAAGACTTTAAGGTCTACAAAATTCACCCTCACTTTATCAAACATTTGAAAAAAGGTTTCCCAAAGTAATTGACTTTGGGAACCTTAGTTTTCAACTCCGTTGACAAAGGCTTTGTACGCCAATATACTCTGTGTCGGCATATCATGTATTACCATCTCTGCCTTGGTCCATCGTTGATCTCAGATGCTACAATTAATGGGTCATGATGAGCACTCCTTAGGTCAATGAGTGTGTAGTTTCATGTCCTTCTCTCCTTGTTCTCTTTAGGTGGAATTTGTGGTTTTGTAACAACAATGTAATGATTTGGGCGTTGGCATGTTATTCTCTACCCTCCTCTTTCTTGTCAACTTTTTTGAAAAAGCAAGGTATAGAATTCTGCCTTGGCCCCATCAATAAACATGTTTGCCAAGTTCTTTAGGCATGCTTGCCTCTGATCCCTTGCGTAATTTTAAATCTGGAGGTCCCTCTCAATCTTATCATACTGGTGGAGGAGGACCCTCATGGTGGGCCCTCATGTCTGGGCACTTTAAAAACGACCCCACCTGTAAGGGCACTCATGTCATTGGGGGGCTACTAGAAGATTAAATAAAAGCAAGCACCCAAATTGCATGTTTGTAAATACAGGGCCTCTTACAAAAGAGCCACTGCTCGTTTCTCCTCAGTGGATATACCTTTACTTGCTTTACACACATCTTCTATCGCTTTCTCCTTGGTACCTTGTATGGTCATATGTAAAACATTTCATTTATAAAATTGTATTTATATAATAATATATAGTCATTATATGTAATTTATTGATAGGGTTTATTTAGTCGGTGAAAGGGAGGTGTTGTTATTGTTTTCATTAGAATTTGATTTTTCTAAGTAATATGTTTTAGAAAGGGAGGTGTTGTTATTGTTTTCATTAGAATTTGATTTTTCTAAATAATATGTTTTTTCATGGAAGTGTTTAATGTAGTTTCCATTATATATATATATATATATATATATATATATATATATATATATATGGAGTGTTTAATGTAGTTAAGACTAAGCATAAGTTTCAGTGGAATTTGTTTCAATCAACTTTGTTAATATCTCAGTTGCAATTATGTTCAAAACTAAGTTAAAAAATAAGGGGTAGAGTCTGTACATGTTGGTTGATTAATATTGACCTGTTGTGATGAGGCTCAAAGGATAGGCACCCCCTTGCATGGGACCCCTATATGAAATTGTTTTTGGATGTCTTGACCCTTGCCAAGTCACAAGTTCCTGCTAGTATTGGTTTGTGGGTTATCATTACTAATTACACACAATTTATCTTGTTAAAAAAATACCCCAGTTACAATTATGTAGTCAAAAATGTGATTTTATAGCTTGTAAAATGTTTACAACACAATATGATATCTAACATGAAATTATATGTCAAATTGACATATGGGATCTTCTTGTTTGTGGGGCACAAGACCCTCTATGCTATGATTTGACTAATTTTTTTTTCTCGGGTTAGATTGCCCAAGGGAAACCCCAAAGTACTTCCCCCCATTACAATAATGGTACCCAGGGGTAAACCCTAGAATCTTCAGGTCACATGGCCGCCAACGACAGGGCCCAAAGCCATTAAAACAATATACTTGTTAAGAGCTTAACATGTCACTTGTGAGAATTGAACCTAGGTGGAGAGGATAACAACATTCCTCCCAACCACCCGAGCTAACCCTAATTGACAATGATTTGGCTACTTACTACATAAATGTGTACATATCATACACCCCTCTGAAATCGAATATACAACCTTTAAAGAAAAAACACATAGTTTGTCTATGACCTGCGGGACTAGCCTGTGGCTGAGAAACCACGACTCAGGGACATCTAAGCCGTCAAAATCACTCGAGGATCACACCCGACCTGAGCCATACCAACCCTTAACATGGCTGGATTTTTTGTCCCCGCAAATTTCAAACCAATAACTTTAACATCACAGAGTGCCTTAACAACACACTCCATCACCAACTATCCTACATTTTGAAAACCACATATTTTTAATTGTTAAAACAATATATATATATATATATATATATATATATATATATATATATATAAACTTAATCACTTAATATCATAATTGAAAATAATAAATTATACACTCTTTAAGAGTATATGTTTAAATAAAATTATCGTTATAAAACATTTGCATGTTTTCTTTATAATAAAATGTTTCCTTTCATTATTAATATACATATCTAATCTATATAAACGGGTAGCGTTTGTGTGAAAGATGTTTGTTTTTGTTTTCAATTTAAAATATAAAAAATACAAATTAAATATAAAAATGATTCTTAATATACATATATAATCTATATAAACGGGTAGCGTTCGTGTGAAATATGTTTGTTTCTGTTTTCAATTTAAAATATAAAAAATATAAATTACATATAAAAATGATTATTGTTTTGGGTAATGATAATTTTTTCCTTGCTAGAACGTATCTTTCTATAACTCTGATTTGAACGAGACTATCGAATTTCTCTATAGACTTGTGGCACACAGAAACTTTGAAGGTTGAAGGTAATTGAAGTTTTTTATATTTTTTTTCAAAATTGACTCTAGTCAAGTTGAAAAAAAATGACCACATCCTCAATCTAAGTCAAGGTATACCAAAAAATGACCACATCCTCAATCTAAGTCAAGGTATACCAAAACATCTCATGGTACAATTTCATTGTTGATAACCTTAAATCTTAGTTTATGAAAATATGACTTTTCAATGTATAACTTATCAAAAAAAAAAAACCATTTGCAAATTTTCTATCTAATAATCACAATCCCTCCCAAAAAAACAATAATCCTAGAAAAGCTAATATAACATATAAAACCATTGAAACCAACAACATCAACAAAAATTTATGATGTAGATATATACTCAATACCTTACCCTTCTATCCAAATAATAAAGTGAGGTGGTCTGAGTTATCCTTATTCACACTTCCCTTGATTGTAAAGTTTTTCATTGGATGAAAAGATATCAAAAAGAGTAAGAAAGTTTATCCTTTTTTCAAGTCCACAACCATTTCATTAACATAACATATATATTTTTAAAAATCATAAAAATAACCAAATTAACAATTAATCATTTCATTAACTTAATACATATATCTTTAAATTTTTTAAAAATAACCAAATTAACTAATAAAATATAAATTTATATTTTTAATTTTTAATTTATAAAAAATATAAAAATAAATATTAAATTTGATTATTTTATATTTACAATTTTTAATGTTTTTATTTATCTAAAATCATTTAAAAATGCTTTATGTTATTATTAATATTAATCATTTTTTTAATACTAGCTAATAAGCAATCATCATTAATGAGCATTTATAAGAATAAAATTAAATGAACTTTCCAACCAAAAACATACGAGAAACCGAGATTGCCACTTGGCCATACAGTAACACCAATAACAATCTCACCATCTTCACCTTCGAGAGACTTATAAATATTTTAATATTATACAATTCGTTCTTTTACACTTTAAAATTATTTATTAATATTTTAATATTCATATACAATTTGTTCTTTTACAACTTGGATATGGGTTTCATATCCTAAATGATATGTTAACATTTATAATGTCAATTTCTATCACGTGAATGTGTTTTTAGTATCATTTCTATGTCGGTTTATTATTATTTTAGCCATTGCTTAGAAAAGGCATCTACAATAAGCGAATATTGTAATGCATTCCTAGGGGTGGGACCTCTATGCCAAGGGTGGTTTGACATTTTTCATATCAAGGTAAATGTATAGTCATGATTTAGCATATTGACTTTGCTTATGTGATTTGACAATTCATTTATTAGTATTCACCACTTATATATCACTAGTGTTTAATGGCTATATTATTAACCTTTATCATGGTACTTGTCAGTTGATAATTAGATAAGAGAGTTGCTTCTGTATGTCGGCATAAGCCACTTAATAACACTCACAACTAAAGCACCAATGAGAAGAAAATAGATATATAAATCAACCATGTTCTTCGATATGGTTGTTGTGGTGTGTTTGTCTGCAATGAATGTATGATGAATCTTTTATATTTATACCCTTATTGCTCTCTAATAAATCAATCTAGTAATAACACGACCCCCTTGGGCTTCTAGTGAGTGCCAACTTAAGTGGGTAATATGTCATTAGCTTTGGGTGTAACTAGATTATGCAATGCTGGTGATTAAGTCAAATTTCAAGTTAATATTTGGTTTTCTTGTCTATTATGTATGTATTTGTTTGGCTTGTAATAGAAATTCATCAACCCTCATCACCCCCAAAAAAAAAAATAAAAAAAAATACTCACATTAAAATTTATTATGATAAACTTTTATTTATTGTTTTGGTTTTTCCAGTCACATCTTGCATTTCATCCTCAACATGTCACTAATACTTTTATAGTAAGGAATCTATGTAGCATCACCAACAAATTAACAAGTACACTATTGCACCAACTTAGTGCCATATTCTTTGGCATCATCAATGAGATATGACATTGGACCAAGTCACCACACCCATAAACTCCAAGATCAAATTTGACTATGCTAGTGCCAAATTCTCCAACAATTGATAAATTTTCAATAGTTTGGAGAATTTGTTATCCTTTGACTTTGCAAATGTCTCATTTCATTCATGGTGGATTTACATACTATATTATATAAACATGTGACTCTATTATTGTAAATCATCATGCAACTTTATACTATAACCCACAAATTCCTATTAATCTTATTTGTCTATAATAGTTGTCTTCACAAATAGAGATACAATAACTTGTTACATCACTTGATCCTTACCACTTATTGCATCTCAATATTTTTTACATTTGAGTCATCTCTCTATTGAAGTATGCTTATCTCATTTTTTATATTTTTTCTTTATTCCTTGATTGTTTTGAGTTTTGTTATGCTCCACACTTAATCCTTTGAGTTGTATAACTTTGCAAACCATTTAATATGATTCTACAACATCAACATGCTTCTATTATCTAAGTTTAGATTTATCAAAGCTTACCACCTCATCGTGATTGGGTGTTGTAACCTACTTGGGATAAGGTGTGTGCAATGCAACATAAGTTGTAGTTTGAACTATTGTCTTCATAGTAAAGGGACTATGCACTGAGGGTGAGTGATCCTACCTTAGGTCTAGAGCATTGGTATCAGATCATGAAAATTGCTTTGTCATTATTAAAGTACTCCAAACAATCCATCAATTAACATAAATTTGAGAAAACATCACTTTGGTATATATGATGATCTCACTATTTGATGCCTGACACTATTAGGATCAATTCCAAGCTCCAACAACTTGATCCTTCACTACCTCTAACAAATTCATTGCTCATCGACAAAAAAACTTATGGTGATTATTATGAAGAATTATGAGATTTATATGCATGTTGCTTGGGGGTACAATAGATAACGGGAACATGTGAATGCAATTTGGACACACTATGAGTATCAAAGGAACATAATCACTCGTAACCCCTCTAAATGCCTTTTTTATGAACTCAACATCCCCAGGACATGGAAGGAGACAATTTCTTAGATTTGCAACACTTGACATGAGTGTTGCATAGAATATGATTTAGGAATCTATTTAGAAGTGACATAAAGAATTGTTTACTCATTTTGCATATTTGTTAAGAGAATAGTGCCCTAGACACCACCTAGTTCATCCACCCTCAGAATATGGATGTTTGGTGGTTGCAACCCCTTTAAGGTCAATACTAACCGCAACATTCTATTGTTCAAAGGTAAAATCGATGCCAAAGCACTAGAAGAATGGTTTACTTCCCTACACTTTTTTTCATGTATAAGACCTCAAAAACAAAAACATTAAGTTCATGACCATGAAAATGTCACTTAATGCCAAATCATGGTGGATATATCATATCCAACAATGTGAGGAGTGTGATGAGCCTATTTCTACATGGGATGAGTTCAAGAAGGTGATGCATGATATGTAACTCCCTGATTTTTAATTCCCATATTAGCGATATATATTGTAAATACGACGTACAACCTAGGGCTAAGCAATGTGATATGTAAACAATGTACATTGAAAAATAATAAAATAAATGCATCACCAGCTACATACAGACAAGGACAGGGTCACAGGGGCTAAGTTTTCACAAGAGAGGGGGGTCCAAGGTGAAATTATACATGCCTATTAATCCTAAGCCACCTTTTTCAATTATTTTTGTATGATCCTTCTATTTCATTTTTTTTTAATATCCTAATAGCCTAATCATCGAATGCATGTGAGGGGTTGGTGGGAAAAGTCACCTCATATAGTTATTGAAAGCATGGGCCCGAGTATAATCAAATTTGGGAAATGTGATAGTCAACATACATGAGAGAAAAGGAAATTCGAATGGGGAGAGAAGGTAGTTTTTACAGTTGGGTAAAATAGAGGAAATGTGTAGGGAGTGATAGGAGAGAGAAGGAAACCATAGTGGATATTGAGGATAGTTTCTTGGAGCTGCTAAATGCATGAAGAAGCAAGTTCTTAAGTGTGGAAGTGAGATTTATGTGCAAGAAAAATTTACCAAGTGAACAAGTGAGTTGTTGTTGTGAGAATTCCTGTTACAATTGGAATTCTTGGAGTCCACAACAAAGAGAGTTTATATCCAACATGTGCTGGAGCCCTTGAGGGAAATGGGATAACTTGAGGGACTATGTGGGAGAGAAGGGGATCCCATTCCTTGGGTTATGTGGGTTGAGGGGAAAGAGGTTTTATGGATTGGAATTTTTGTAGGAATTAGCTTGTTATGGGTTTTATTGGGATATCGGTGGACAATAGCCAACCATAGGAGACATCCTTTCTTATGGATTCGTAGCCCCCAACTTGAGGGTGACTTGATGCTAAGAGATCTAGAGTAGAAATTCTACGATTGGGTGGAACGCCTGTCCTTTGTAGTTGGTTGAATATTTACAAAGATAAGTGTCCATTTTCACCATGTTCATTTATGTTGAATGGTGTGTTTAATTAATGTGCAATTTATTCTTATTTTTTGAGTATTTAGATGCATGGGTGAGTACATAAAATAATGTGCATTCACATCTTTAGATTTTTTGTTAGATGCATGTGTCTCTTTTTTTTTGTAAATAAAGAGAAATATCCTTGTATTATATCATCATGAGTGTACACCTGTATATCGTTTGGCAGCCACCTGTTCTGCCACATAAGGGAAACCATAACATGTGGCTCCAAGCGGTGATATGTCTATAATGGCGGAGATTAAGTTTACAAAAATTAAGCAAAATATGAGAATTTCAACAGGAACTTTGTTCCCACTAGCTAGCTTAGGGTAGACTTCATTCAGAGCCACCATTACTAAGATGGTTACACAATTGTAAAAAAGAGTGAAAATATAATCACTATTCATTCTGAAAATTGTAATTGACAAGAACCAGAGTCAGGAGTGGGCTGCGTCAAGCCTTTGGGGAACCTGGATGTCCATGGGCGGTGTAGACCGGGATGAATTTTTGCTGGCAGGTGGGGCATTGTGCTTGTGGTGGGGCGTCTGAGAGCGCCTCCAACAACATATCCAGTCGCTGGTGGATTGTCCTTTGGCCATGCACGTGCTTGTCCTGCCATTGCCGGATGTCAAGGAGGAGCTCCAGATGCTCCGCTGCCAAATGATAGGTGTAGTGTGAGACTTCCTCACCACCGTCCATGCTCGTGTCTTCCGCTATAATTGGGTTCTCCCCACCTCCTGTCAGTTGCCAGCATGGGGGGATTTCCTCCTCCACTATGCAACCTCCTTCCCACCAGCGAGGTTGAAAGTCTTGGGAGGTATAAGGGCTTGGGAGGCTTGCCTTGGAGGGAGACCCTTCTGTTTTCACTAGGCTCGGGCCTAGTTGTGAAACTGAAGGTGGCTCTGCGTCGGCCAACTTTGGGCCAGGATGTTGAATTGAGGGTGGTGCCTCCTCTTTAATAGTGTTGAGGATAGACGATAAGTGTTGGGGTGGTGGTGGAGAATTCTCAGTGAGGGACAGGCTCTCCATTTTGGGAATGCGAAGGGGAGACTGAGCTTGATTCTAGGGCAAGGTAGGTGGGCTCTCCACTTTTGGAGTGCACGGGGTGGGCTGAGTGCTTTTGGTAGGTCTATGGGGGCGGCTAAAATGGGCAATCAAGGCTTGCTGAGAGGCTGTGAGTTGGTTGTCTCGAGTGATGGCGTTCTCGTTCCTGGTGGCCCGCCTGGGCTTGCCTCGTTCTCGGGGCAAGGTGGTGAGAACTAGGGGGTGAGGGCGATTATGGTCGAGGGAGGTTCGAAGGTCGCACAGGAGGCAGACAAAGAGGCTAGGAGGGCCAAGAAGCACTATGCAGAGGTGGTAGCTTGCAAATGACAGGAAAAAATGAGTGCCTTGGTCATTTTTATCGCCGATGGGAGCCATTGATGCCCCTCCCATCACCATTGAAGGCTGACGGGACTGGTTCAGGCGCCTGGTACCGGTGGCCTAGCTGGATCGCTCGTCCGAGAGCTCCTCCAAGAGCACTGAGTTGATTTCCATTATGGTGAACACCATAGGGAGTTGATTGCTTCGGGGGTGGAGGCTTGGGATATTAACTCCCCCTGCCAACTGTCCCTTCCACCTATCCCCCTCCTCTTGCCAAGTGTCACCCCATCCGAGTGAGATGCATGTGTCTTTTATCATGCTACACACATTTAGTTTAATGGGTCTCAGAGTATTTTTTTTGAGTTAGTAGCAGGGATGCTACAGATTGGTATCAGAGCCATGGTTTCAACACCAGACTTGTATGGGTATGCTATAGAATAACAAAGTTTCAATCTATGTGAAGTTTGGGTGAAATTTTGTTTTTTTCCCAACATAAGAAATTGGGGTCAAGGCCCCCAAATTTTGATTTTTGTATGAGGATTGTTTTGTGTGGGGAGTATATTTGGCCATCAAGTGGCCGAAATCAGCTGAAAGAGTTGAATTTGTGGGTTCCTGCATATTCATGAGCCAAAAATTTGAAAAGTGACTAAGGAAAAAGTCAGGAAATTTGGGTGACATAGTATGTATCACTGAAGATAAATTTTGTGGGCGATATAATGTGTATCAGCAAAGATATTTTTTGTGTGCAATACAATGTTTATCACTAGAAATAGAAGATTCGATACTTAGTCAAATTTTGAGAAAACTTATAGAAATATAGTGTATCACAAGAAAATATTATCTTATGGTGTGATGTATCATGCCAAGATATATTCTTGGTGCAACACATCGCAAGAAAAGATAATTCTGGGGTGTGATAAGGGAAGGAGACTTCCCTTTATAGGGAGAAAATATAATTTTTGGGTTCGATAAGGGAAGGATAGTTCCCCTTGTCGCGAGAAAAGATGGAAGAATTAGAGAAATAAAAAAAGATAAATAAACAATTGCAACGATATGATGTGTGTTGCATGGAATAATTATTTTGTGTGATACAATGTTCATCACCAGAAGAAAAGATCATTACTTAGACAAATTTGAAGAAGTCTCGTGTATCGTTGAAAGAGAAAAATGTTGGGACACGATGTATTGCACCATAAATCAATTTTTGGCGTGATACACCGCAAATAAAGAAAATAAAGGAGAGAGAAACGACATGGGAAGAATAATATTTGGGTGTGATAAAGAAGGGAAAATATTCCCTTTATCATGCAAAAATAAAATAAAAAAGGGTGAAACGATGATGAAAATAAAATAAAAGGGCATGATATGCAGTGTCACATAAGGAAAATATTCTCAATCGACACATCGTAGAAGAGAAAAAGGTGGGAAAATAAAAAGAGAAGAAGAAGAAAAGAGAAGAAAAGAGAAGAGAAGGAAAGAAGAGGAGGAAAAGAAAAGAGAAGAGAAGGAAAAAAGAGGAGAAAGAGGAGGAAGATATTAAAATTCCACGGTTTGGAGTGGAGGTGCCAAAACAATGAAAAATCCACTATTCCAGACCATGTTTTGAGGATTTTTGAAATCTTTAGAGGAAAAGGGACCCGAGATCACTAATCTAGAAAATTTATTTAGTTGACATTTTACTTCCTCGGCTAGCCATACAACTTTGTCTTAGTAAAGTTTTCCCAGTTTTGCTCCATTTGGGAGATAGTGATTTTTTGCTAAAAATTATGAGTCTGGAGAAAACACAAAAAGGGAAAATTTGACAAATCCAAATTGATGTAGAATTTGAAGGAAGCATCAGATTACCAAAACATATGCACATTTGAGCCATCTCTATGTTGAAATATGTTTATCTCATTTTTTATATTTTTTCTTTATTCCTTGATTGTTTTTAGTTTTTTTATGCTCCACACTTAATCCCTTGAGTTGTATAACTTTGCAAACCATTTAATATGATTCTACAACATCAACATGCTTCCGTTATCCAAGTTTCTATTTATCAAAGCTTACCACCTCAATGTGATTGGGTGTTGTACCCTACTTGGTATAAGGTGTGTGCATTGCAACATAAGTTGTAGTTTGAACTATTGTCCTCATAGTAAAAGGACTAATCACTGAGGGTGAGTGATCCTACCTTAGGTCTATAGCATTGGTATTAGATCATGATTTTTTTTTTGTCATTATTAAAGTAGTCCAAACAATCCATCAATTAACATAAATTTGAGAAAACATCACTTTGGTATATTTGACGATCTCACTATTTGATGATTGACACTATTAGGATCAATTCCAAGCTCTAACAACTTGATCCTTCACTACCTCTAACAAATTCATTGCTCATTAACAAAAAAACTTATGGTGATTATTATGAATAATTATGAGATTTATATACATGTTGCTTGGGGGTACAATAAATCACGGGAACACGTGAATCGATTTGGACAGTGATCCGGATTTTATGAGTAGAACGAAATGACTACAGATTATTAACAGGTGCTTAACACAAAATAACAAAGATACAATAAAACTGGTTTTCTATTCAATAAGGAAATAAGTCGAAACTGTAAAATGCAGCGGAAAACAAGCTTGCTGGAATGGTGGTGGCTTATCTCTGAGAAGAGATGTGATGAATGTGCTCATTCGCAAGAAGATCCTTATAATGAGGCTCTGAAGTCCTTTTTACAATAAACATGAATGCCAAAAAACCTAGACATCCAAAAACCTATCCCTAGGAGATGAAGCACCAAAAATCGTGTGGGCCCTGTTTGGGTAAGTTAGTACATCAACTTCTCGGGGTTGTAACTTTTGCATACGATCTCCGTTTTAGGCGCATGATAGCTCGTTGGAAAGGTATTTTCGAGGAGATTCATTCTGGGGAAACATCAAATCAACTTCCATGTTTCTCCCTGTTTTCCCAAAAAACATCGTTTAGGGCCTCAAAATGGCTCCAGAAGTTTCAGGACCCGAAAAACTGCTAAAAATAGTAAATTACCAAAATTGCCAAAAAACTGTTTTGAGCCAATTGGAAAAGGTGGGTGGCCACCGATATCCACCTGGATCATACATACTATGAGTATCAAAGGAATAAAATCACTCCTGACCCCTCTAAATTCCTTTTTTATGCACTCAACATCCCCAAGACATGGAAGGAGACAATTCCTTAGATTTGCAACACTTGACATGAGTGTTGTGTAGAATATGATTTAGGAGTCTATTTAGAAGTGGCATGAAGAATTGTTTACTCATTTTGCATATTTTTTTAAGAGAATAGTGCCCTAGACACCACCTAGTTCATCCACCCTTAGAATATGGATGTTTGGTTGTTGCAACCCCTTTAAGGTCAATATTGACCACAACATCCTAGTGTTCAAAGGTAAAATTGATGCCAAATCACTAGAAGAATGGTTTACTTCCCTACACTTTTTTTCATGTAGAATACCTCAAAAACAAAAACATTAACATTAAGTTCATGACCATGAAAATGTCACTTAATGCCAAAGCATGGTGGATATATCATAACCAACAATGTGAGGAGTGCGATGAACCTATCCTTACATGGGATGAGTTCAAGAAGGCGATGCATGATATGTAACATCCTGATTTTTAATTCCCATATTAGCAATGTATATTGTAAATACGATGTATGGCCTAGGGCCAAGCAATGTGATATGTAAACGATGTACATTGAAAAATAATAAAATAAATTCATCACCATCTACATATAAACAAGGAAGGGGTCACATGGGCTAAGTTTTCACAAGAGAGGGGGGTCCAAGGTGAAATTATACATGCCTATTAATCCTAAGCCACCTTTTTCAATTATTTTTGTATGATCCTTCTATTTCCTTTTTTTTTAATATCCCAACAACCTAATCATCAAATTCATGTGAGGGGTTGGTGAGAAAATTCCCCTCACATAGTTACTGACAGCATGGGCATGCGTATAATCAAATTTGGGAAATGTGATAGTCAACATACATGAGAGAAAAGGAAATTTGAATGGGGAGAGAATGTAGTTTTTACAGTTGGGTAAAATAGAGGAAATTTGTAGGGATTTATAGGAGAGAGAAGGAAACCATAGTGGATATTGAGGATAGCTTCTTGGAGCTGCTAAATGCATGAAGAAGCAAGTCCTTAAGCGTGGAAGTGAGATTTATGTGAAAGAAAATTTACCAAGTGAACATGTGAGTTGTTGTTGTGAGAATTCTTGTTACAATTGGAATTCTTGGAGTCCACAGCATAGAGATTTTCTATCCAACATGTGTTGGAGCCCTGGAGGGAAATGGGATAGCTTGAGGGACTATGTGGGAGAGAAGGGGATCCCATTCCTTGGGTTGTGTGGGTTGAGGGGAAAGAGGGTTTATGGATTGGAATTTTTGTAGGAATTAACTTGTTGTGGGTTTTATTGGCATATCAGTGGACAATAGCCAACCATAGGATACATCCTTTCTGATGGATTTGTATCCCCCAGCTTGAAGGTGTCTTGATGTTAAGAGATCTAGAGTAGAGATTCTATGATTGGGTGGAACACCTATCCTTTGTAGATGGTTGCATATTTGCAAAGATAAGTGTCCATTTTCACCATGTTCATTTATGTTGAATGATTTGTTTAATTACTATGTAATTTATTCTTATTTTTTGAGTATTTAGATGTTGGGGTGAGTACATAAAATAGTGTGCATTCTCATCTTTAGATTTCCTGTTAGATGCATGTGTCTTTTATCATGGTACACACATTTAGTTTAATAAGTCTCAGAGTATTTTTTTGGGTTAGTAGAGGGGATGCTACAGATTGGTATCAGAGCCATGGTTTCAACACCAGATCTATATGGGTATGCTATAGAATAACAAAGTTTCAATCTATGTGAAGTTTGGGTGAAATTTTGTTTTTTTGCCCACATAAGAAATTGGGGTCAAGGCCCCCAAATTTTGATTTTTGTATGGGGATTGTTTTGTGTGGGGAGTAGATTTGGCAATCAAGTGGCCGAAATTAGCTGAAAGAGTCGAATTTGTGGGTTCCTCCATAGTCATGAGCCTACAATACGAAAAGCGACTACGGAAAAAGTAAGGAAATTTGGCGACATAGTATGTATCACCGAAGATACATTTTGTGGGCGATACAATGTGTATCAACAAATATATTTTTTGTGTGCAATACAATGTTTATCGCCGGAAATAGAAGATTCGATACTTAGTCATTTTTTGAGAAAACTTATAGAAATATAGCGTATCGCAAGAAAAGATTATCTTATAGTGTGATGTATCATGCCAAGATATATTCTTGGTGTGACACATCACAAGAAAATTTTATTCTGTGGTGTGATAAGGGAAGGAGAGTTCCCTTTATAGTGATAAAATATTATTTTTGGGTTCAATAAGGGAATGAGAGTTCCCCTTGTCGCGAGAAAAGATGGAATAATTAGAGAAATTAAAAAATATAAATAAATAATTGCAACGATATGATGTGTGTCACATGGAATAATTATTTTGTGCGATATGATATTCGTCACTGGAAGAAAATATTAGTACTTAGACAAATTTGAAGAAGTCTCATGTATCGTTGAAAGAGAAAAATGTTGGGACACAATGTATTGCGCCATAAATCAATTTTCGGCGTGATACACTACAAATAAATAAAATAAAGGAGGGGGAAACAACATAGGAAGAATAATTTTTGGGTGTGATAAAAAAGGGAAACGATTCCCTTTATCATGACAAAAGAAAATAAAAGAGGGTGAAACGATGACGAAAAAAAAAAAGAGGGCATGATATGCAGTGTCGTAGAAGGAAAATATTCTCAACCGACACATCGTAGAAGAGAAAAAGGAGGGAAAAGAAAAATAGGAGAAGAAGAAAAGAGAAGAGAAGAGAAGAGAAGGAAAGAAGAGGAGAAAAAGAAAAGAGAAGAGAAGGAAAAAAGAGGAGAAAGAGGAGGAAGATATTAAAATTACAAATTTGGCCAAATTCCAAAGGGTTTGGAGTGGAGTTGCCAAAACAGGGAAAAATCCACTATTCCAGACCACTTTTTGAGGATTTTTGAAATCTTTAGATGAAAAGGGACCCGAGATCACTAATCTAGAAAATTTATTTAGTTGACATTTTACTTCCTCGACTAGCCATACAACTTTGTCTTAGTAAAGTTTTCCCAGTTTTTCTCCATTTGGGAGATAGTGATTTTTTGCTAAAAATTATGAGTATGGAGAAAACACAAAAAGGGAAAATTTGACAAAGCCACATTGATGTAGAATTTGATGGAAGCATTGGATTACCAATTATAAATATTCCAGGTACTCACAACCAATAATAATATCAGTGCCCGATACAAAACATTTCTTAGTTCTCACCATAATTTCTTCTACAAGGAGTAAAAGTTGGTCTCTAAGCTAGATCACACGAGTGAAAAAGGGCGTAATTGAGTAGAAACGACATAATTAGAAAGCCCAAAATTTTAGCTGAGAAATCAGAATGAGGCACAAGTCTAGTAATAAGAAATCTAATACAGGGGATATTATATTTAAAGGATCAAAATTTTGATCAGTGTATCATTGTTCTTCAAAAATTGAGGCAAAGAAGGACCTATAGCTTAAATAATGACAATTTTACAATATGCATAATTCTAAAAGTATTTGTTGCATGCACATTTTTTGCAGAATTAGAGGTACATGCGGAACAAATCTAGTTCCTAGAGGAGGACTAGAGAGATGGATGATGCACAAAAATCTTACAACCGGGAGGATGACATCATAAGTTTACATATAAGCATGGGAAAAGTAGAAATTGAGTCCAATGGACATAGAAGCAGGGTGGATCCTGTGGAGCTGGTTGAGACTGTGAGAATTTTGTAGAAACAAGTGCAGAGTTATAAATCAGAAAACGAAAGGTTGATAAGAGATAAGGAGGAGAAGAATCAAATTAATATTCATCTGCTACATAATCTAAATAACTTGCAAAGACAAATCCATAAATATTCTAGCACAAAACATGCAACTAGTGCAAGACATGCAACAACACCTAGATCTCATGATAGGAGGGATGATCTCAAGGGATATCAACACTAAATGAGTATTAGTAGACATTATCATTTAGCCATAAACTCAACCAGAAGCACACAAGAATTTTTAGAATAAAAAAACAATGCAAGTGTGTTCATTGTCAAACATCAGAGGAGGAGGCCTGAATTAGATATTTTGCAAGGAGAGTTGAGGAAGATCAAGATACCAACTTTTGATGGATAACATAGGAAGGGAGAAGATTATGAAGCTTGGTTGTTTGGAATGAGAGAATATTTCTAGTTGCACGATTATTCATCGAATTTGGAAGCAATAATTTCCATATATCATTTTTAGGGAAAGGCTTCCATGTGGCAGGACCAACTAAATAAGGTCCAACATATTGAGGAAAATACAATTTCTTGGAAATAGTTCAAGAAATACTTGCAGTAGCAGTACTTGTTAGAACACCACTATGACAGGATGCAATAATTTTTCGAGCTTAATTTAGAAAGCATGACCATGGACGAGTACAAGAGGAAATTCTTGAAGCTTCTGAGGTATGTAGATTTCATCAATGATGATAATGTGAAGATTTAGAGGTTCTTGAGTGGGCTGCCATCATTTTACAAGGATAAAATACAATTTGATGAGCCTAATACTTTGAAATAATTCATGAGGAAGGATACATATTTGTATGATAAAAACAAAGGGAGGCCATTTTAAAAAAATCCTAGGACGATAAGAAGAAATGAAAGATGGATCAAAGGAAGAAATGATTCAATCCACCCTTCATTGTGAATAACTCTTAAGAATATCATTAAGGGAAACTAGCACAGGGTGAACCTAAAATGACAGATCCCTTGAGGAAGAGGTCAAGACAATAACCCATAAAGTGTTGGATATGTGAAGGAGACCACATGTATAAAGATTGTCCTCACAATGGAGAAAGGAGGTTGATATAGTGGAGGACATGGGTAGGAGCATGCCAAGGATTTATGAAGCCTTGGTGATCCAAGTGGATATTGGTGGCCACCCACCTATTCCAACTGGCTCCTCTTGTCCATTTTTGTTCTACACATTATTCTGTACTTCTTTGTAATTGTGGGTTCTACAATTTCGGGGATGTTTGAATCCCTACACATCCTCCAGGTGGATACTGGTGGCCTCTTGCCTAATCGAGCTAGATTATTTTGTATGTTTTCATGTCAGCACATCTTGTTGTACTTCCAGGGTCGTTTTGGGGCCCTAAACATTGTTTTTTTGGCTCTCCATAGTCAAATTGTAGATGGAGTTAGAGTTTGACATCGAAATGTGTAGTTCTCTGAAAGAACTTTCCAATGATCTATCACACGCCTAAAATGAAGGTCGTATGCAAAAGTTACTACCTCGAGAAGTTGAGGTACCAACTTACCCATAGGGGCCCACATGAATTTTGATGTTTCACCTTATAGGGTTAGGTTTTTGGATGTCTAGGGTTTTGGAATTAATGAGTAATATCAAAAAGGCATCTGGAGCCTGATTGTAATCATTTTTCTCAAACAAATGTGCGTAGCAACCGCATCTCTTCTCATAGATAGCTACCACCATTCGAGCAAGTGTTTTAGTTCTTCAGTTTTAGAGTTTCAACCTATTTAATTTATTTAATATAAGATATTGTTCACTAGATATGTGTTATTATTGATATCTTTGTGTTTATTATATTCAGTCTGTAATAGTTCATTCCACTCCTAAATCCGGATAAGTGGCATCAGAGCGGTCTGCTCTTCATTTAGTTTTCTTTGTGCATGTCCCCAACAAGATCCGGGTACAAGAAGTTGGGACTCGAACAAATCAAGTCGTTGCAAGATTGATCGCGCCGAGCTTGACAACAACCCATGGGGGACGAAAAGAAATATGATGGAGTAGGAGATCCTATTAAAATTTTCCTCGAGGAAGCCCTCACATGACAAAGAAACGAAATGATGGAGAACTTTGCGTAGATCCTTCGACGACTGCCCATAGGAGAAGCATCTTCATTAAGTGGCCATGCAACCCCCTTCAAGGTACAGGTAAATTTTGATATTCCATTATTTGAAGGACCGATAGATGCAGATGCTGTAGATAAATGGTTGAATGTGCTCAAAGGGTATTTTTTGGTCCACAATTTTTCTGATAGGGAAAATATTACTTTTGCACTCCTCAAGGTCATCCCCCATGTTAAGGACTAGTGGGATACTTACTCTGAGTAAAGGGCCGTAGAAGAATATGAAATATTTGTTGTGGCCCCTACATGGAATTCCTTCCGGGACGCCATTAAAGAACAATAATACAGTACTACCCTATTGGAAGCTATGAGGACCAGTATACTAGATGGACCACCCTGCGTCAAGAAAGGGACCAGACAGTACCAGATTTCACCAATATTTTCCATAACCTGTGCACCAAAATGGGTATCAAAGACTCTGAGTGTCATCTGGTTCTCAAATACCATGACTGTTTGCATAGATACATTTAAACGAAAATGGAGTTTCTGGACATCGCTTCATTGGGCACGACTTATAGATACATTGTCAAGATCGAGTATAAATTTAACCAAAAGAGGCAAGAGTTTGGATCTGCAAACTCCTCACATCCGAAGCAGGGAAAATGCAGCCCCAACCCACACAACAAGGGGTTGATCTGAGATGGCCACTCTTAGGACAACCAGTCCAATCTGCAACACAAGAAGGGCAATGAGAAGATGAAGAAGGACACGGGAAAATGGTGTGAGTACCATAAAATCCCTTGGAACAACACCGAAGAATGTCGCTCCAAGCAGTCACTCGTGGACGAGCTGAAGGCTTATGAGTCAGAGGCCGATTCTGATTCCGAATCAAATCTCTAAGGAGGGAAGTGGATTATCGATGTTGAACCCAGTGCCACTGTCTCTACCACCAAAATCCGACCAAGTGAACCAAAAGAACCAGAGGAAGGGGAACACCTATTTCACTCACAATTGTGGGTAAAGGGGGCTCCACTTCATTTCATTGTCGATAGCAGTAGTCAAAAGAACCTGATTTGAGCAAAGGTCATCAAGCGGCTGGACCTGCCAATGACACCACACCTACAACCCTACACCATTGGTTGGATTCGCCAAGGAAAATGTCTCTATGTCAACCAACAATGTTGTCTACCCTACAACATCAAGCCTTTCAAAGATGAGGTATTGGTTGATATTTCTCCCCTTGAAGTTTGTGATGTTCTTTTAGGACAACCATATTTGTGGAAGCGTCATGCTGTGTATGAGTCTATACCCCGCAATGTTATTATTACTTTGGGTAGACAATTGTACATGATACCAGAGGTAGCTCCGCCTACCGCTATTTCTTTAATCTTTGTTAAGCAATGTAGTGAGGTCATTTCAAAGATTGAGAAGTTTGTCTTCTTTGTGATCCGTGCTCATAGTAAGCAGAAGGTCGTCGCCACATCCGTGGCCTCTACACATATCCTCTCTTTGCAACAGAATCAAGTGGACGAGATCATGGAAGAATAAAAAGAAATATTCTCCTCACCCACCAGGGTATCGATGCACTGCCAAGTCAAGCATCCAATTGATCTGACCCCTGGTGCACCTCTACCTAATGGACCAGTCTATCATCGCTCGCTGATGGAAAATGATGAAACTAAGCATCAGATCCAAGATATTCTTCAAAAGGGGCACATCAGACCCAACTCCTTCCCTTGTGGAAGAACGATTGTATTGGTGCATAAGAAGGACAGGACTTGACGACTCTGCATTGATTACAGAGCCTTAAAAAAAATCACAGTCAAGAACTAGTACCCAATTCCCAGGATTGATTACTTTCTTGACCAACTCAAGGGGGGAAATTTCTTCAGCAAGATTGACCTAAAGTCTATCTATCACTAAGTTCCCATCGAAACAACTGATATATGGAAGACAACCTTCAAATCTAAAGAAGGTCTCTTTGAATGGCTGGTCATTCCCTTTGTACAAATGCACCAACCACTTTCATGAGGTTGATGGATGATGTATTATGTACCTTCAACAACTCCTTTGTGGTGGTATATTTGGATGGCATCCTCATCTTCAACATAACTTGGGAGGAGCACATGCTGCATATTCAATAGGTTTTGAGCACTCCACGACACCACAAGCTATATGCCATCTTGGAAAATTGCTCTTTTGGCATGAACATGGTCCAATAATTGGGCTACATTGTTGATGATCATGGGGTACATGTTGATCCAACTAAGATCCAATTCATCTATTATTGGCCAACCTCGACCACACTAACTGAGCTTCAGAGCTTCTTGGGACTGGTCAATTTCTACCGACGGTTCATGTTGGGATTATCCCATATTGCGTGGGCCCTCAACTAGGTGACCAAGTGCGGTGGCGGGGAAAATTTTGTGTGGGGAAAGGAAAAAAAACAAGCATTCGCTGATCTGAAGCATCGCTTATGCTCATCTCCAATCCTCTCATTTCCTGATCTACAACAACCATTTGAGATTGAGATTGATGCATCTGACTATGATGTAGGCATAGTTCTCACTCAACACGACCATATGATGGCATAACATATGAGACACTCTCATATACTGTCCAAAAATACCCCACCTGTGACAAGGAAATGTATTCCATTGTACAAGTCTGTTGTCAATGGAAACATTACATTCTGAGAAATGAGACAATCATCCACACTAATCACAAGCCTCTACAGTTCATACAGACACATGGGAAATTGCAGAACGATCACCATCAGAAGTGGTCCACCTACCTACAACAACTCCATCTCAGCATCAAGTACAAGACAAGGATATTAAATCGTGTCGCTGATTGCCTCAGTTGACCTCTCCTGGATGCACTCACCACTGTGCTCAATTCCTGTGGACATGAGGCATATGAATGGCCCCAACTTTATTAGCAAGATTCAGACTTCGCCACCATCTATCAACTCTTGGGTACAGGCGCAACTATCATTGATTTTCACATTCAGGATGGACTATTATGCCATCTGGGCCATCTCTGTGTTCCTACAAGTGAGCGTGCAAAGGTGATCTGGGAATCCCACGACAGTCGGATGGCAGGAAATTTTGGCGTGGAAAAAATTGTGGTCGTTCTTCAGAAACATTTTTATTGGCCAAAACTTCAATAAGACGTTGGCAAGTATATCAGATCTTGCACTGCTTATTCCATTTCCTATCCAGCCATCAAGAAGCAAGGGTTATACACCCCTCTTCCTACTCTCGAGAATCCTTGGGAATCCGTCTCAATGGATTACATGTCTGGCCTTCTGTCCACAAAGTAAGGAAATGACTGTGTATTTGTGGTCATTGATCGATTTTCAAAGATTGGCATCCTCACAACCTGCAAGAAGAACATCACAATGAAAAATACTGCCAAGCTGTTCTTCGAATGAGTGTGGGTCCATTTTGGGATACCACAAACCATCATCTCCGACCGGGACAACAAGTTCCTCAATACCTTTTGGTCGAGTCTCTGGTCACTTTTGGACACCAAGATCACTAAATCCACTTCTTTCCACCCCCAAACTGACGGAAAAATAGAGGTTGTAAATCAGATGATTGTGCACATCCTGCACATGTACAACTCTAAGCATCCATGTACATGGGATGAGAGTCTCACCCATGTTCAACATAGTTACAACAGGGCTCTCCATAGCTCCATCAACCATAGTCCATTTCAGGAGGGGCTGGGATTCCAACCCTTGGGTCCCATGGATGTTGCACTACCTCTTGCCACCACATAAACAGACTCTTGCCATGTTTAGTCTGAGACTGACAAATCCACCAGATTCATTGAACAAATTCATCACATCCGCCAACAGGTCCAGGAGATTTTGAAGAAATCCAATGCTAAGTGCAAGCAATGCCATGATCAACACAGGGTACCATACCAGTTTCAGGTTGGAGACAAAGTTTGGTTACATTTGTAGAAGGAGCGTCACAGGGCCCCATCGGATTCTTCACCCACTTCGCTATGGGCCTTACACTATCACCAAGGATATGGGTAGCAATGCTTTTGATCTCAACACTCCACCCTTCCTTGGCCTGCATCTAGTGTTCAATGTGGACCTCCTTCGACCATATTTTCCACCATTATTGGACACCTCCGAGATCACAGAACAAATGAAACCAACAGATCTCAACATTCATAACATGGAACAAGCATCCATTGATCAGATAGTGGACACACAGATCAAGGGCACTCACCAACAGAGGATCCAACTTTATCGGGTTGTCAAGGCAGGGAAACTCCTACACCAAGGAAAGTGGTTCACCCGAGGCCAAATCCAAAAAAAGTTTCCTCACCTGATGGGGGAAATCAATGTAATGGATACCATTGCTTCCTAAGGGGGGAGAATTGATCCAAGTGGATATTGGTGGCCACCCACCTATTCCAACTGACTCCTCTTGTCCATTTTTGTTCATCACGTTCTTCTGTACTTATTTGTAATTGTGGGTTCTACACTTCTGGGGATGTATGAAGCCCTACACATCCTCTAAGTGGATACTGGTGGCCTCTCGCCTAATCTAGCTGACTTATTTTGTATGTTTTCATGTCAACACATCTTGCTGTACTTCCAGGGCCATTTTGGGGCCTTAAACATTGTTTTGTTTTTTTGGCTCACCATAGTCAAATTGTATATGGAGTCATATTTTAATGGAATAATGTGTATCTCTCTGAAATACCTTTCCAATGAGCTATCACACACCTAAAACATAGGTCGTATGCAAAAGTTGTGACCTCGGGAAGTTGAGGTACCAACTTACCCATAGGGGCTCACATGACTTTTGGCGTTTCACCTTCTAGGGTTAGGTTTTTGGATGTCTAGGGTTTTGGTATTCACAAGTAATATCAAAAAGGCCTCTGGAGCCTCATTGTAATCATTTTTCTCAGACAGATGCACGTATAAGTCACATCTCTTCTCAGAGATAGCTACCACCATTCAAGCAAGTGTTTCAGTTTTGCAGTTTTACAGTTTCAACCTATTTCATTTATTTAATAGAAGATATTGTTCACTGGATATCTGTGTTATTCTTCATATCTCTATGGTTATTGTATTCAGTTTGTAATCAGTTCGTTCCACTCCTAAATCCGGATCACTTGGACAACATACTCTTGAACTTATGCTTATACTGAGAGGGGGTGTGAATCAATATAAGATACTTTTTACTTTAGATGAGCATTCATGAATCATTCATTATCTTTAAAACAATAAATGCATGTAAACTCAAATCATAGTACACATAATTTAACATGGAAACCCTTGTGGGAGAAAACCACAAAAAATTATCTTTATAAATTTCTGTAGGCACCAACCTACTATTACAAATCTTGTAGGCACTAATGTACTGGAGACACCAATCTCCTCAACTAATACAAATCCTGGTAGGCACCAACCTACTCTTACATATGTTTATAGACACCAATCCCCACCGCTAAAGAACCAACTTAGAAAGAGACACCAATCTCTTTCAGATCCTCGTAGACACCATTCTACTGGAGACACCAATCCCCACCGCTAAGCACCAACTTAGCAAGAGACACCAATCTCTTTCAAATTTTCATAAACACCAATATCCTCAATTGAGCACCAACTTAGTAAGACTTGTATAGGCACCAATATAATATATTCACATACATATTACTTCTGAATTCACATGCATGCTTCATAATTCATGTATTTCATACCATCATCATAACCTTAACTTTCATGCTTTAACGCCTCTCTTTTCTTCATACCCCAGACATAGATTCAAACCCTAGTTATATTTAGTCTGCATGCCCTAGCGAACCTCACAACATCATTCCCAGAATATAAATCTAGATTGTAGCATCATAACCTCAAAACAATGCACTTTGCAGTGTCATAGACCTTAGTACTTATAGTGCACCCTTAAAACTCCAAGAAAACTCCTCTTGCACAACTTTAGACCACAAAAAGACTCTCCATATTCTCTTGCACTACTTAGTTATATTCTATGCACCTCAAACTTGATCTTCTTGATTGGATTCCCTTCAAATACGTACATCTATCTTGTGTTTATAGTTTTTATGTGCTCACTTTTAGGGCCGACCCGTAAAGACTGGTTGGACTGACCTGGACTGTATAACATAAAAATTTAGATCTCCTCATTCCCAAGGAGTTAGAGAGAGTTCCATATACCGTTGGAAAGGTCTCGAAATCATATTTCCATCCATATAATATATGCTCCCATATGAGCTTGGTATTTATAATAAAAATTCCTTCAAATATAGGGTATCCACACTGAACATCAAATATTCCAAAACAATATTTCCAACAATCTTCATATTGCAATCTTTATCTTGGACATCTATAGTCTCCTTTTGTCTTTTACATCAATGACAACAATATTTCCAACAATCTCCCCCTTTTCATTGATGGCAACCCTTAGTCAATTATGATACTCCCCCTTGTCTACAATTCTTCCTCTGTCTGCAACTTCTCCCCCTATTACATTAATAGAAAATGGATAATTCCCCTAAGCTTGTGCTTCAATTTATTGACGAGATGAGATGGATATCACTCCCATACAACATTTTTCTCCTTTGACTTCATCGAGACTATATGCATTGCTCGGGGTTTTGTTTGCTTTTTCCACCAATATTCTTGAACATTCTTTCCTTATCTCATGTGTTTTAAATGTGAGGTTATAACCTTGATCACACATTTGACTGACACTTAGAAGATTGTGTTTTAACCCTTCAACATACAAGACATTATGTGTTTTAGTCTTTGTTAGAAAAACAAGACCGTGGAGCAATAAAATAAGACAAATGAAAAAATAAAACACAGAAGATACACAATATAATGGAGACACAGATATACGTGGTTCACCCAGTGTGGTCTACGTCCACTAGAGAAATTTCCAGGTCCTTCCTTTATTATTATCCAACAAATGAAGGGATATGACCTACAAGACACCCGTTGTAACTTCCTCTTATTTCTCTCACATACTCGTCTCTCAGAATATATATTCACAATAATAAACAACCACAATACTATTCCCTCTTAAAAGAGGATTGCCTTCTACTACAAAAAACCCTAACATAACTTCTACCATCAGATCTGCGACCTTATAATGAACGGTCCAGATTTACTATGAAATTACAATATACATTTACAAGGAAAATTTTCCTTCAGGGGCTTCACCCCCGAAGCCCCACCGGGGGACCACTTGCCCATGGACCCCTCAGCCGGGGGGATGAGCTGCATGGACCCCACAGGGGGAAAATCCCCCTTGCAACCCCCCCCGCGTGGAGGGGTGTAGAATTTTCATGGGGTATAAACACAACTGGAAACAAAGACAACTGAATCAAGAAGATAATCATGCTCCACAACCAAAAATATTTCCATCATTAATACTAATGGTACCTTTTCCAACTGTCCTTCTAGAAGCATTATCCCCAAAGGTAACGTTTCCTCCTTTTAATTCCTTTTCCCCAAAAGAAATTTATTCTGATTCCCTGTCATGTGTTTTTAACATCCACTATCAATGTACAATTGGCTTTCTTTGTCTTGAGAATACATTTCCAGTCCACATTCTTCCTTCTTTGGTTATTCTTGCTTCCTTTTCCACACCTATGTGTATTCTTCTCTATGCTTATTAAGAACATCTTCTTTCCTATTTTTTTTAGGAGACTTTATTATGTAGCTTCTACAATCACAGGCTATGTGCCCATAGTTATTGCACTTATAGCATTCAATATCGTAATAAATTAGAGGAGAAAATGAATTGTAGTTTCTGTTAGCAAACCCATGAGAGCTTCTGGTTTTGTTGCTCACACAATCATCCTTTGAGGTATTGTAAGGATCTCTATTTATGTTTCTCACATGGTCACTTCTTGTATAAGCTCTATAATCTAGTGTTTATGACCAAAATTATTGCAAGAAAAACAACAACCAAGAAAGATATTTTGATATCGGGTTGTGAAAGGCCTTCTTAGTGGAACAACTCTTCTAAACTCATTCTTGTTGTTCTTGTGAGAAGAATAAAGTTTTGTTGATCATCATTTCCTTTCTTGTTGTTGCTTTCATTGTTTATGGATCTTTTGAGAATGTTAACATAACTATTAGGGTTTTCTTCATTTTCCTTTTCTTATGGATTTGTAACATTAGTCCTTGCAACTCCCTCAGGGGTATTTTGTTTTTTCGTCATAGCCAAGACCTGTCTTGATGAATGAATGTGTTTTGAAACTAAGAATATAATCTAATATTTCAGTACTCTTTTTAAACTTCCAACTTCAATTCAACTGATTAGTTTTTTTCTCTAGTTCATTTCTTAAGGAAACTATTTCAACTTCTAGATTTTTGTAATTTTCCTCCTTTTCTTTCAATTGGATTCTCACCACTTCTTCTATCCTTTTTCCCTCTTCTAGTTGAGTCTTCAGGATGATAACTATTTTTTCTATTTCATCAAGATCATGATCCTTCTTTTCATATTTCTGCAATTTCTCTTTCTGCTTTTTATTCTTTCCCCCGAGTCTGTCTATTTCTTCTAAGGCACTAATGAGTTCTACTTCAAGATTCACTTCCCCATCAATGTATTCTTCTTCCGAATCTGTTTTTTCTTTCTAATTGTATTCATTTTCTTTATCAATAGACTTTGTATCCATGGCTATGAAGAGTAGCTCTTCTTTGCCAATATGAGAAACATGTTCATCACTTTCTTTAGATGAGATACTATCCTCTCTAGAGTAGAAACTCTTCTTCTTAGTATATTTTCCTCTTTTGTGTCTACAAGGTTTGATTTTATTGTTATGTTATTATTTATCATTACTGTCCTCATCATCAATATCTTTCCTTTTTTCATATGGTCATTTAGCAACAAAATGTCCTACTCTACCACAATTAAAACATTTGAAGGATAGCTTACCTTTGTATTTTCCAGATCCTCTTTTTATCTTTCTCACAAATTGTGATTCTTTTGTATCTGATTCATGGCTAGAACAATCACAAAATTTGTGTCTTTTTGTCTTCTTTGATGCTTTGAAATCTTCTTCCTTCCATGTCATTTTTTCTTTTTCTTTCCTCATCTCATATTTAGTGAGAATCCCATGTAGCTCATCCATCATTAGTTTCTCCAGATCCTTCATTTCTTCAATGGCAGAGACCTTGGCATCAAATCTTAAGGGGAGAAACCTTAACACCTTTTACGCAATCATTAGTTCTTCAATCTTCTCACCAAGTCCTCCGATGGTGTTGACAATTTCATCTACTCAAAGGAAATAAGCTACAACATTTTCTTCATCTTTCATTTTCAAACTCTCAAACTATCTTCTATGAGTTTGGAGCTTTTCCTTCTTCACCTTGTCATTGACTTTATAGATGTTTTTAAGTTTATCCCAAATATATTTTTCCAATTCACAATGCATCACCTTGACAAATTTTGATTTTGATAGACCACACTAGATAACATTCATGGATTTTGTATTATGTTCACTAGCCTTCTTCCCAACATTATCTTTTGGTGGTGTTTTGGGGGATGTATACCCAACCACAATTGATTTCAAAATATCAAACCGAAGATCCATTAGATAATTACACATCCTTATACTCCAGAATGTATAGTTTGTTCCATAAAACAATGGATCCCTATTTGTGGATAAATCTTCTTGACTATCCATGTGTCCTCTCGAGATCTACCTTCCATCAATTAGACTGTTTCTGAAGGAACCTGCTCTGATACCAATTGTTGAACTTTTGTTTAGACTGGTGGGGGGGGGGGTGAATCAATATAAGATACTATTTACTTTAAATGAGCATTCATCAATGATTCATTAACTTTGAAATAATAAATGCATGTAAACTCAGATCACAATACACAAAGTTTAATGTGGAAACCCTTGCAGGAGAAAAGCATAAATAATTATCTTCATAAATGTATGTAGGCATCGACCTACTGTTACAAATATTGTAGGAACCAACCTACTAGAGACACCGATCTCCTCATTTGATACAAATCCCGGTAGGCAGCAACCTACTCTTACATATCTAGACACCAATATACCGGAGACACGAATCCCCATTGCTAAGAACCAACTTAGCAAGAAACACCAATCTCTTTCATATATTCATAGACACCAATCTACTGGAGACACCAATCCCCAGTACTAAGCACCAACTTAGCAAGAGACGCAAATATCTTTCATATCTTCATAGACACCAATCTAATGGAGACACCAATATCCTCAGCTGAGCACCAACTTAGTAAGACATGTATAGGAACCAACCTAAGATATTCATACACAATGTACTTTTGAATTCACCTGCATGCTTCATACTTCATGTATTTCATAGCATCATCATACCCTTAACTTTCATGCTTCAATGCCTCTCTTTGCTTCATACCCAGACATAGATTCAAACCCTAGTTAGATTTAGTATTCATTCCCTAGAGAACTTCATAGCATCATTCCCAGAAAAAAACTCTAGACTGCATCATCACAACCTCAAAACATTGCACTTTGCAGCGTCATAGACCTTAGTCTTCTAGAGCACCTTTAAAACTCCGAGAAAACTCCTATTGCACACATTTAGACCCCCAAAAGACTCTCCATATTCTATTGCACACCTTGGATCTCTTCTATGCACCTCATAATTGATATTCTTGATTGGATACCCTTCAAATGCACACATCTATCTTGTATTTATAGTGTTTTTGTGATCACTTTTAGGGATGACCTGTAAAGACTGGTTGGGCCGACTTGAACTTTCTGGCTAGGTTGTCTGGAAGAAAAAATCATATCTCCTGATTCCTAAGGAGTTAGAGGGAGTGCCATATACCATTGGAAATGCATCAGAATAATATTTCCAACCATAAACCTATGCTTCCATTTGATATAGGTATTTATAGTAAAAATTCCTTCAAAGATAGGGTATCCTAACTGAGCATCAAAAATCCAAAAACAATATTTTCGACAATCTCCATATTGTAATCTTTATTTTAGACATTTGTAGTCTCCCCATGTATTTGACATCAATGGAAATAATATTTCCAACACATATAAGCAGACTACCAATCCCACATGATTGATGTAGAAGGTAAGATTTGTAATAATCTCTTAGCTATTTTGATTGATTTTGGAGTTTGTCATAGCTATATAGATCCTAATTTGGTTGAAGGTTTAAATTGAAGAGATATAAGTAGGAAAAGTCTTGGTTGGTTCATCTATCCACTGGAACCAAGAGAAATGTAACATCCCCACTATAATCCTCAGTTTAATTAATTCTTATATCGATATAATATGTGGCTATGACCAGAGTGATGTATTGTGAAAATTGTATTTCTATGATTTTAATAAAAAATGTGATTCCAGTTGCTAAGGGGACATGGATAGAGATGGGGGCTGAATTAATACACAAGAGAGGGGAGGGTATAAGAGAATGCCTAAGAGGGGGGTCCAAGGGGCGAATTACCCATGCATATTAATTCAACCCATTTTCCTAAATCTGGTATTGGTATACAAACCTTCTAATTTCTGATTGAGTGTTCCCAAAGCCAATCATTGAACACATGTAAGAGGGTGGGCATGAGAATTCACATCCCATAGTTATTTCACACATGGGGGCTGAATATAATCATCTTGGGGAAGTGTGTGAGTCAAGAAAGGCAAGACAAAGGGAGGAAATTCATATGGGTTGGGGGAAAAATTTTAGATAGTAAAAAAAATTGTGCATGAGAGAAAGGAGAGAGTAGAAAAGAGAGCTTGGAGCTAGTGCATCCATGGAGGGAGAAATCTAGAGCATGCTGGAGCCTATCTAGAGAATTTTGGAGTTGAAGATTGAAGAGTCATGTTGTCAGGCCTGAAGAGTGAACTCCTGTGTGAGTTTCACTGTAACAACAAGTGTTTATTGTTGTTTGCTGGTAGTTTTCCTAGAAGCAAGTTCCATTGAGTTCACAGCTGAGATATTCCTAGCTACCTGTGCTAGAGAGACCCTGATAAATGAATGGGATGCCCAAGGGACTAAGGTCAATGAAGGGGTAAATTCCTTGGTTTATATAGGTCAAGAGGAAGATAGCTAGTGGAAACTAGGGATAGCTATAGGAGAATACCAGTGGGTTGTGAGTTTATGAGCTGTGAGAGGGCAGTGAGAGACCGCCCTCTTTTGTAGATTGTTAGCCTCAAATCAGGGGTGATTTTATATTGATATTTGGAACAACAAGTCTATGTTTGGGTGGAACATCCATCCCAAGCATCTAGTTGCACATCCGTTTTGAAAGACAAGTGTTTTATCTTGTTGATATGTTGTATTATGAGTGTATTTTTTGTGCATTAAATTTGTATTGAGAATGTTTTATATGCTATCGTGTTGAGTTATTTGAGATGCATTCATGTCATTTTAGCTTGTTGTAGATGCATCAAATTAATGGTAACATTCAACAATTAAAACTATGTGTAATTCGTAGCTGTACGCTACAAGAAACTAATTAGTTAGCATACATTTTTGTTTTATGAGTATTCTGCACCGTAATGTCCCTCGGTTGGGATGGGGGACATTACAAGAAAAATCAGTCATGTTGTCTAGGATTTCCCAGTAAACATGAATGAAGTAAGAACTAAGGTAGATTTAAACATCATACCACTTGGGTCATATTGATGGTCCCATGAATAACAACACTGATTTACTATACCCTTGGTTTCCTACTTTACTTGTCAACTCGGGGTTCATACAAACTTAAGAGGTGTTGTGCACTGTATGTGAAGTATACATTTGTAGATAGCAAAGGTTTGAAACTGATCAAAGGCTAAAAAATGTGCAAGGAAAATAAAATGACATAAAGCAGTTTTGAACTAATTTCTTGAAGGAAACAAACCAATCTAAAAGTACAGTTAATATAGATTGTATGGAAAGAAATTATAAAAGAGTACCAAATCAATAAAACCAAACTGAAGGTAAGAATATGAATTCAATCTAAACTATGACATAAAAATGTAACAGAAGTAAAGCTACACTAATGCATGAATAAAGCAAGATAATGGTCTAACCCTTTGATCAATAACAATCCAAATGTATTTTTATTGTTTATTTGTGTTTTTATTAAAAAAAAGATTACACTGAATCAATATCTAAAGCTAAAACACACCTACATGAGATTTCTACAAGAACTATGCATTTCTATAGGAATTGTATAGTTTCTATAGGAAACTCTTACATGAAGCAAAATGGAGTCTAAAAAGGAAGTGAAAGACTTTAAAAGCATGAACAAATCTAGACTATAAATAAATTAAGTGAATCTAAGGTTCTTAGCCTTGGGAGGCACCTAGGAGTGATTCCAAAAGGTTATTGAACATTTCTACAGGATGCTACTACAATTGGCCAGTTAATCACAACCTTAACAGACACTGAAATTGATCATGAAAAACTATATCAAACTTCAATAGAGAATTAAATACTATCTAGCCACTAACTAATATGCATGATAACTACAAAAATAATAGCATGGTCCTTGAGCCCTCTTGGATGGGCTCTACCCAAGAAGCACACGGATCCTAAAATAAACCTTAATAGACTAAAAACAAAACCATCTTTATTTCATAAATATTAGTAATACTTCAAAAGTAGGAAAGCTATGAGTTCTCAATACAAGTATTCACAAAATCTCCACACAATACTTCTCCAAAACTCTCTATATCTCACTCTCCTAGACTAGAGGTCTATATATAGCTAGAGAGTTTGAATTCCTTTCCTAAATAGAGGAGAGAAGTGGGTAAATGAGGTATCCAAGCCATTTACACCTATATCTTCAACTACTGCTGATCAAAAGTGGTCATTAATGCACAAGGAACACTCTTGGACGTAGTTAGGGACAATTTCCCTTGATCTTTAGCTGACATCTCCTCGAGGGAGACATAATCTCATGTTTCTATGAGGTTGGAGCCCTTGACTCTTGTAGTTCGATTTGGTTGGTGGAATACATGTCTTTTGACAAAAAAATTATTGCAAAAAGGTACATTACACACAAAAATCCACCTCAATCATACATTCATTAAGCAACATACAAAATACCCATGGATGACTATTAAATATGGTCAAAAGAAAACATTAAGTAATTTTATGGTGGAAAAATGTGTCAAAGATGAGCCTTTAGAATGTACAATAATGAGGCTCATCATCACCCCCTAGTTGAAATTTTGCACACCCTTTGTGCAACCAAAAAATGTCTTTCTATTCTTACTACTGTTGTTGTTGTTATGTACCTTGTTGCTACTTACTAAGATGTTGTTGTTCAATATTTTCTTATTGTTCATCACCTTGTTGCTACTTAATACCTTATTGCTTCTCAAAAAATAATTTCTATTCACCACTGTAACACCCTGTTTCCACCAGTCTATAAATATAACTTTATTGGCCAGGAAATATTGCAAACTCAAAGTGTGAATGTTTAATTCAGTGGACGTTTGTATAAAGGTCGATGAATGTAAATCCTGTTATTTTGATGGATAATGGAAATGTGTTGCATGACTGCTGAGAGAGGGGATGTGCTAAGAAAGAGTGACCATGATTTCTAATAAAAAGGTGGTGGAGGGAACCCGAAATGGTTTCGATAACCTCCACCGAACTAGTACCATACTGGAGTTAATGTTGCTCAGATTAGAACAAACCTCTACCCAAAAATGAATTCCCGTCGGGCTGGTAGGTGGGAAGGGCCTCTTCAAGAGTTAATGAGGGATGGGGCAGACTACCCATGGGATGACTTCTAGACCTGAGCACGAACGGGGGGATTTGAGCCACATGCAACCTTGCCGAGGGAAAGAAGGGAAGTGGACAAGGGGGTAGCCCGCGAAGAGGCAGAGACGAGAGCATAAAATCTCAGGTTCGAGGAAGGACTGAAATAAAAAACAATGAGTTCTGATAATAGGGAATAGAGACAGAGCTAGGATAAGGAGAGTAACCTTCGTCCTCATCTATTATTGTATTGGGAGAAGGAGAGTAACCTTCGTCCCCAACTTTCGTTGAGCTGGAAATATGAGATTGAGTCTCAGAGCATCGTGGCCTAAGCTTGGGGGTGGCCAATGATAAATCCATTGGGAGGGACTGAGCCTATGGTTGGGTGGAAATGAGCACCCCTCTCAGTAGTCGCATCATGCCTAGTGGTTCTAATAAGTGTTTTAGGCCTTGCATTTTGAATTGAATATCATGGATACATGCTCATGTTTATACACCCTTAAATTCTTTTTGTATGCTATGATTTCCTGTTAATTTAGATTGGAAATAATGAACGCATGTGTATACTTATATGCCACAGTTGGTTTCTGTATAAAATGAGTAATTCTGGAGCATGAGTTTGTTCCACCGAGAATCGCCCCATCTGCCTGATTCTCTTGGTGTTCTAGTTAATCCCTCGAAGGCACCTCCCACAAGGAATTGCATCTTGTCTTAGAGTCAGAGTAAGCTCCTTGGTATGGCTACCGCTACGGTAAACTCATGAGAATACCTTGCCCTGGTGTTATAGCTCATAACTCAGTGAGTTAGTAAGGCACTTCATTTAGGTTAGTATCCTAGGGACTTTGAAAGGTACCCAAGCCCTTATCCATAAACCCGACTAAAATTAGGGATATATGCCCAAAAACCATCTGAAGGTTCATGTGATTCGGGTCTGGAAATCCTGTGCAAGAAGGAGTTAGCTCTTGAAGGTTTCAGAGTCGTGGGAGTTTGAAGCTCCGAGAAATTGAATTCCGTACCTAAGTTCAGAAAGGATAGTGAATCTAACTATTGAAAGGTTGTATCCTTTCGTTTGGTAAATGAACGGATGAGATCCTTTTAGAAGTATCCCATGTCTTTCAGGACCAATATATCTAGAGAAGGAGCACAAGCGTTAACGCCTCGACCCATTCAGTCTTCGCAAGTAGCGATGGAATCGGGACTGTAGATCCCAGGATCCATCAGGAGCTACCTTGACCATCGATATTAACCCTTGTGTAGGTGGGAGAGTGGACTTCTCAAAGCCCTAAAATCCCCGATGTAATCACAACCGTCCATCGGAAGGGACACATGGAGGGAGATCAACATTTTACTGACTCGCACATCAGAAGAGTCAACAGGTGTATTTTTAAGGACTCGTGAAATGTGAAATTATTCTGGACCATTAGATATGGAAGGACACGTGGTGAAGACCCATACATTTCGTGAAAGCAGGCATCGACAGATCAAAGGTGTAGACGAGGAAAAACTCGCAAAGTAAGAATTCACGAAATCATCTGGACTGTCCATCGAGAAAGGACGCATGGTGGAAGATCAGAGTTTCAATAAATCACGACTCAGGGAAGTCAAAGGATGAAGTTGTTAGAACTCCCGAATCATGAAACGTGAAGTCCCGGTAAAATCCGGGCCATTGATTTGTGGGAGGCTTAGAGCCATTGATCTATAGAATGGAAGAATTTCAGACCTTCGGACTTCGGGATTCCAAGGAGGAGGAGTTGGACGAGTTTTCTAATTTCACGAGTGGAGAAATCCCGATTGAATCTAGGCTGTTGGATAGAGAGAGACCTATGAACCGTTGATTTAGCTTGGTCATGGTTTCAGAGATTTGGTCATCGGGAAAATGGAAGCGAAGACTTTCCTAAAGTCGTGAAGGCAAATCGCTGACTTAATCTGGGCTGTTGGTTAATAGAGGGCTTAGATCCGTCAGATCTTTGAGAGTCAGAGATTTGGAAAGGAAGGAAGAACTGTTCGTGATTCTCCAAATCATGAAGTCCTGAAAAATATGGGAGCTGGGACCCAGTCCTGGAGGAAGGTCACACTGTGAACATATGTGAGAGGGCTAGCGCTTTCTAGGCCCCTAATCGGGTTTTGGGACTTGGAGAAGTTGGAGAAGTTGGGACGCCTTGCATCGAAAGCCCCGAAGTCATGAAATGTGACATGTCGTTTAAATTGAGCCTATGGTCACGGTAGTGGTCACATGGAGGAGGATAAGGGAAGAGCTAGCCTGCACTAGGCGAGTTCTGTCCCTTGAGAAAAGGCAATTTTTTTTTTCCTATTGTGGGTGTGTGACAACCACCCTGCTACTGCCTACTAAATTCTTGTCTCATATCCTAGGCCACATATATGGTGATATCTTGTTGATCATGGTTGTTGGATTACTGAGAGGGGGGGTTGAATCAGTAATAGATACTTTTAATCCTTTTAACCATAGTATGTAAGTGTTATTCATCTTTATGATCATTATAACATTATCATCCAATAATTGCAGAGTAAATAAACCATGAACAAATGAGCAATCATACACATACACAATACACGAATATTTTTTTATGTGGAAACCCAATGCAGGAGAAAACCGCATAATGTTTTTTCTTATTTGTATTTAAGAATTACATTCATTGGAAGCAACATCTTCCTTTGTTTTCCAGCTGCAACTGGAAGGAGGCCTCGACCCCCTATTTTCAGGCTACAACCTAAGGAAAGATCCAAATCCCCAATTCTATGGCTATAACCAGAAGTAGGATACAACCCCCTATGTTCTCCGGCTACAATCGAAAGGTGGCTACAACCACCTATTCGTGCCCCATCCAACCACCCTGAAATACAAGTGCCAAATGTAGAAATTGAATATGTCACTGTCACAACTTGTTCTATCAAATTTGTCGCTGCATACTCATCAACCGATCTGATTTGATCACATATACCTCATACACTATACCACAAGTATGTACCTCAAACCATGTGCTAGAACCTCACTGTTATACAACTTATATATGTACTAATAAATTGAACAACATACCTCAACCAAAATCCCTCAAACATGAACCAATACTAAACTTCAGTAGATTTGCCTCAGATCAACTCTATAGCAAGCCCTAAACTTCCAAGAGGGCATCCAACAGATTTGCAAGGAAAACCCTCAACCAGATTCATAAATTCAACACTACACATATGAAAACCATACCTTTTTCTTCTTATAGCATTCTGCTGCCACAGTTTTCCTGTCGCAATTCTGCTGCCACAAATTTGTTGCTGCACTTTTTCTGCCGTGACTTTTCTGCCACACTTTTCCTACCGCAGTTTTCCTGCCGTGATTTTCCTATCACACTTTTCCTGCTACTATTTTCTTGCCATTGTTTTTCTTTCGTGGTTTTCCTGCCGTGATTTTTCTGCTGCACTTTTTCTGCTGCAGTTTTCCTACTACGTTTTTTCTGCCGCATTTTTTTGCTGCACTTTTTCTGCCACACTTTTCTTTATCAATAATACTTGCCCAAATAACCTTTCACAAAATAGATATTCAATGATATTCAATAGGTGCTAATGGGAGAGCCTTTTTATTTTATTTATACTTCCATGTAGCTTCCTCAAGGGGTTACCTTCTAACTAACTTAACCCACTTTCCTTATTTTAGGGCTAACCCACTTCGAACCACTTGTCCACTTCTAACTCACTTTGCTACAAATAATAAATTCTCCACTTCTAGTTGCAACTAAATTATTATTTAATTAATTTCTTTTGCAACCACTTTGAGTTATCCATAAGTAGTAAACTCACCACTTCTTGTTGCAACCACTTTATTATTTAAATAAGTTCTCTTTGCAACCACTTTGACTACTTAATTATTTAAATAATTTACCTTTACTCACAACTTCTTGTTGCCACTAACTTTTCTATAATTAGTCAATTCATAACTTATTTTCTCTTAACTAACTTATTGTTGCAACCACTTTATTATTTAATTTATTTCTTGGTGCAACAACTATACCCATGATTAACTCCCAGTTACCATCAATTTGACTAGTACACTTATTCTAGGAGCTTCTAGAATAATTGACTTATTTGACCTTCTAGGGGCTTCTAGATAACTCATGAGGGTTCTCCAACTTCATATGGCCATAAATCTCTAACCGTGAGGAGTTATGTGGCATTCCACATATCACTGGAAATCAAATGACATGTAATATACATCTAGAATAGTCTTACCTACAAATATATTAAACTTCATACCATTATACATCAATCAAATTGAAGTCCCTTAATAATACTGTTGGGGCTACCAAAATTTACTACCAGACTTGCTTCAAGGGTTACCATCAATGAAAACCAAGCCAATTAATAAACAATGGTATCCTTTATCCTTCACAATATTGTCCCATTCTTCTTCTTCCTTTTCTGAATTGAGATTGGCCATAGGTGCTACAGGGAGAAGAATTGGAGGGCTCATCCTTAGCCCAATCCATTTAGTCTTCATTTTCCTCCAAGTTTATTTGTACCAGAGTGTCCTTAGGAGGGAAGGCTGTAAAGGATTGGCAGAATGAGGTTCTATGTTATTTAAATCATGAAGCAAGGAGTGCCACCTCCTGTGGTAGGCCTCTACTGCTTCCTCTCCCAATAATATGTGTGATTCATCAAGATGGGCTATTTCTTCCATTTGTTTGGCTATCCATCCCGAAGCTACATACTTATCTAAAGAGAGGATATGATGATTGATTATGACATATTTAGTCCTAATAGCCTCTTCTCTAATCTATAGGGGTGTTTTCTATTATGCCTCCTTGTACTTCTTTAGCTCCTTTGCCCTCATTTCCTCATGCCTTAGCCAGGATGAAAATACCATCAGTTGGACATCCCCCACATATGGATTAGGATTCCAATTGTAGGGGTGCAGGAATATGAGGTTATGGATGTATAATTCACATAGTTGATGGGCCTCAAAAATGTCACATTTATATCCTATTTTTCCTTCACTATTCCTTACATTTCATCGTCCCATTAACCTTCCATCATACCATTTCCATAATGATACTTGGGTTTCTCCTTATTATTTTCCATTGTATTCATTTTAGTATTATAAGTGAATTTGTGATTAAATATTAGAAAAATAACATATTTTCATTATATATCAAGGTTGGATGAGTTTGATGATGTGTGCAGGCATATGTGAAGATTTTAACAAAGTCAAATATTACCACCTAGCCTCAAATTCGAATTTCATCTTCAAGATTTGAAGATTTGAAGAATATTCGGGACAATCATTCAAGCATATTCAAAGGAGAAGATCATGGAAGATTTGGATGGCATATCTTATCTAAGATATGTGAAAGATGTGTGGAGGATTTGAAGGGATCATATCTTCTAATAATAGGAAAGTAGTTGAGAATGGTAGAGAGAATAGTGGATCTGTACTTATGACACTCTTCAAGACTCTCATGTATATAAGAGAGTGTTCTCTCTTCATGAGGGGCATCATGTTATTCATAATTGGGAGATTAGCTTGAGAGTTAGAGATCATGTTGTTATCACTGAAATTTCGTCAGCACATGGTTACAAGAACTCAGCATCGTCAAACAGTAATGAAGTCATTCATGGCCAATGAATTAATCTCTCAGCATTCAAAAAGGGCAAAAATACTATACAAAGTAGTAAAAAATTGAAGGGCGCCTTGCAGACATTGGGCGCGTGCGCATGTGCGTAACAGGAACGTAAATAGTGCTCACAGGCGCATGATGCGCGACTGATAGCTCAAAAAGCTACGCACCTGCTAAATGACGCATTTATTGAAATGGTCAGCCTCCCAACCACTTATGGATCAGCTCCCAAGCTGATTTGACCCTCAAATCTGAGCTGAATCCGAATGGTGGGCTGATCAAAGACCTAATAATGCCCTAAATGGCCTCTCTTCACACTACAAAGCAGTTCAACAAAATCCCAAAGCAATGCTATAAAAAGCCATGAATGCACCTCATTTTTTCAAGGAATTTCATGTAATGTTATGCTGCCTATATTGTTTTAAGGACTCCATCCTTGACAAAAGCACTTTGGCACCATTTCATTGAGCAATCCACCTCTCCATTGAGTGGATTTGCAAGGAGTTCTTTCATCACCATTTTCAT
>ML797474.1:177178-292330 GCA_009831015.1 Picea engelmannii
TTTCTTTTTGTTGTTTTGGAATAGGAGAGTCCTTGACCTCTTCCACTTGGGATGCGATGGTGAGTGGAGTGATTGACACTAGGATTTCCTTATTTTGAATCCTGATTATGTTGGACCTCCTTCTTCTGGGTTGTACTCATTATGCACTGGTGATTTTCAAGGGGATGACAATGGGGGTTCTTAAAGCATTCAAGGCATCAACTACTTCTTTTTATTTTCCATCTACCTTCTACTTTTTCTTTTTCTTTTGTTGTTTTGACTTTTTGGGCCTAATGATTCTCTTAGGTTCTTCTCCCTTATTATTTTTTGACTTTTTGGGCCTAGTGATTCTCTTAGTTTCTTATCCCTTTTTATTCTCTTCATCACTCATTGTTGATTGCACTTCTTCAAATTATTTCCTATCCATGTTTATGAAATCTTCCAATAGAATTATGTGCCTCAAACTCCTAAGAGCATATGAAACCACCAGCTTGATGAGTCCATTATTGTTTTCCTCTCCGTACTTTTAGGCTCATCTCTTTTAATGATTGAAGAAGGAAGTAAGGGATGCTCAAGTTCTGGTGGGGTTCCCGATTTGGAAGGTGCCTCAGCTGGTGCAACAATATGAAATGGTAAGCATAGAATACACTCATCCTTCCCTCACATGTGATGTATTTGATGATATTATAATCTACCTATGGGACCATAGGTGAGGAAATATTTCCCTTTTGATGCCATTTTTATCCTCATCAGGTTTCTCATTTGGGAGGAAGAATTCCTTCTTGGCATTGATGGATTCTTGCCTCTCTTATTTATCCCAAGGGATGACTAAGGGTAGACTAGAAACTTTGTTGATGGAGGCATCATTGACCCTAATGGTTAGCCCCCTTATTGTGGTCACATAATCATGTTCTTGTATATTATTTAAATTCTAAGCAAAATCCATGGATACCTCATCATCAAACCCTTTGAGTCTTTCGAAATGTCCCAACCAATCACATTTCTGAAAAAATTCTACTATCTCAGGGTTACCATAAACCCTAGAAGGCTCTGTTGGTTCTCTCCTTTTGAATCCAAGTCCCATGGTTGTTGTCAAGGATGATGAGTTGAGTTTCTTAGAAGAGAGTGTAACGTACCCATCTACCCCCAGTCCGAGCTACACTACCTCAAAACTCGTTTCTGAACTGAATTCAAATTCTAATAAATTTTTAATTAATTAAGAGGCATGAAATATTCACATGCAAAGATCAAGGTTCATGCTATAGTATAAAGAATTAATATATTTCTATACATGAAAATCACCAGCAAGCATGCACATTATAAACACGAATCTCACAGATAATAATTAATGCACACTGGAATAAGTATGCAGGTAAATAAAACCATGACAATGAGCACTTATCTTTAATGAAACGAATCACCAACTGGCTGTGGACCAAGGACGTTCTACCCAAACGTAAACACTTTTGTTCCAAGTCTTAACAACAATGTCGCCCTCAAGCTAGGGCTATGAATCCACAAGTACGGTTTCAGAGTGTCACTCAGCTTCCCAACCCAGTCAACATTTAAGCTCTCACATGATTCTCAACACATACAACAATCCAAAGTACACCAACTCTCTTCTATCTAGCCTACACAACCCAAGAGAATGGACCCCCTTCTTTGCCATGCAGTCCCTCAGGAGATCCACCTCCTTCTAGGGATCCAATGCATATTTTCAAGAATCTCCATGATGGGACTCTTAGGATTCACAACTGTGAGAAAAAATTAACACATGCCAAAGAATCTCAGACATGCAAAAATTGATTCATGGCTGAAATACACCATCAGACATTACAACCAACAAAACCATGGCTCCTCTCTAACAATTCATTTTTCTTTCCCAAGCCAAGATCAAAATGACTGAGGAATGAATAATGGGTGAAAGAATGAATGGCGAGAGAGCAGAAAGAAAAGTGTCAACAATGAACAATGAACAATGAGTAAGTGAGTGAGTGAGTGAACCCCCCAAACAAACCAATAATGGGTTTATGTATTTTCTTGGAATTAAATAACCTCATGGCCTCCCCCCCAAGAATCTCATGTAACTGATATTTTCCATTAAAAAAAAAATGGGTAAATAAAAATATAAAATAAGCACTTATCCCCTCAATCCCCCTCTCTTGTGGAATCATAGTCCCCTATAACTCTTGTCCTTGTCAGTCTAGTAGCCAGTGATGTATTTATTATTAATAATGATTAAAAAATTACATTTCCTAGGCACACTGGCCTCTTTTAATTGTTTGGGCACTCTAGCCTTTCATAAATTCAAAAAATACATTATTTAATATGGGGCTCAAAACCGGGGTATTACATTCCCCTCCCCGTTATTTTGGTACTATCCTCAGTGCATATACAAAACATAAATCAAAATTTATTCAAAAATTTGAGGGTACTCTACATGCATGGCATATTCACGCTCCCAAGTAGCATCTTCAAGACCATAGAAAGTTCACCAGACTTTTACTATCTCTATAACTCGATTCCGGAGCATTTTGACTTTTCTGTCCAATATTTGCATTGACTGGACCTGAAAGTCTCCCTCTATCTCTACTTGAATCAGATGCCAATCATTAACATGGTTAGTATCACGTACATATTTTTTTAGCAAAGATACATGAAATACATTATGCACATTAATGGAAGTAGACAATGCAAGCATGCATGCAATTGCCCCTATTCTGTCCAATATCTCAAATGGACCACAAAATCTGGCTGCTAGATTTGTACAACTACCCAACTTCAAAGATATTTTCTTGGGATTCACTTTTAAAAGAACATGCTCCCCCACTTTAAATTATCTAGATGTTCTGTTCTTATCTGCATAAATTTTCTGTCTATCTCGAGCTGCCTTTAAATTCTGCTTAATTCTAACCATCTAGTCTTCCATATCCTTGAACAATTCTGGCCCAAGTACCACTCTATCTGTTGGGTTGTCCCAACTCATTGGAGTATTGCATTTCCTACCATACAAAGCTTCAAATGGGCTCATTTTCAATGAAGCTTGATACCCATTATTATAGGAAAACTCAACCAAGTGCATGTAATCTTCCCACTTAGATGGCTTATCCATCACATACATTCTCAACATGTCTTCAATTACTTGGTTGACTCTTTCTGTCTTCCCATATGACTGTGGATGGTATGCTATGGTAAAGTTTAGATTTGTACCAAATCCTTTAAACAACCCCCTCCATAAATTTGAAGTAAACTTTGTATCTCTATCAGAAACAATTGCCTTAGGTATCCCATGCAACCTAGCAATCTCCCTCATGTAAATTTATGCAATATTATTTGCGGTATGAGTCATTTTGATAGGAACAAAATGAGCAACCTTTGTCAATTTATCAACCACTACCATGATTGAATCATGTTTTCTTGTTGTCCTAGGAATTTTGGTTATAAAATCAATGGTTACCACTTCCCATTTATTCTCTGGAATTGGTAATGGTTGTAGCAAACTTGCTGGGTGCATATGCTCATCCTTCACTCTTTGACATTCCATATATCTGGAAATGTAATCAACAACATCTTTATTCATTCCTAGCCAAAATAATTGGCTTCTTACTACTACAATTGTTTTCTAGTAATCAGATTGTCCGACATACAAAACATTATGTATTTCTTTTAATACCAAATTCCTAAGTTCTTCGGAACTAGGAACATAACTTCGATTTTTATGCATAAGTAATTCATCTTCCTTGATCTCATATTCTTTAATTTTCTGTTGTACATTTTCTTGGTGTAAGCTTTCTTTTACCTATAGGTAATGATGATCTATAACAACAACATCTAAAATTCTTCTCTTTAAATATGATTGATGCATACTAATGGTTGTAGCATGCATGAGATGTACTCTTCTACTAAGTGCATCGACAACTTTATTTTCTTTTCCTTTGATATGCTTGATGTCAAAATTGTATTCACTTAAAAATTCCATCCACCTTGTTTACCTAACATTCAAAGTTGGTTGTTCAAAAAGATATTTCTGACCACTATGGTATGTTCTTAATTCAAATCTCTTCCCCATGAGATAATTCCTCCACATATTCAATGCGTGAACAATGGCAACAAGGTCCAAGTCATGTGTGGCATAGTTCCTCTCATGTTCTTTAAGCTTTTTGGACTCATAACCAATGACATGTCCATTTTGAGTAAGGACTCCACCAAGTCCTTCCTTGCATGCATATGTACATACCACAAAAATTTCATTTGGGTGAGCAATCTTTAAAATAGGTGCACTAATAAGTAATTATTTCAACAAATTAAAGTTCTGTTCACACTCAAATGTCCATTCAAATTTAATTCCCTTATTTTGTAGAGAAGTGATGGGATGAGAAATCTTAGAGAACCCTTCTATAAATATTCTGTAGTAACCAACTAATCCCATAAAAGATCTAACTTCTGAAATATTCATGGGTGCTAGCCATCCTCTAATGGCTTCAATATTCTTTGGATCTACTACTATACCTTGTTCTAAAATAATGTGCCCCAAGTAATGGATCTGTTCTTGGTAGAAATAACACTTACTAAGCTTGGCATACAACTGATGTTCCCTCAACACTTGCAATACCAATATTAGGTGATATTCATGCTCTTCCTTTGACTTAGAATAGATAATTATGTCGTCCAAGAATACTATGACAAACTTATCCAAATAATTTTTGAATATGCCATTCATTAAGCACATAAAGACAACTGGTGCATTGGAAAATCCAAATGACAACACTACAAATTCATAATGTCCATACCTGTTTATGAAGGTCGTTTTATTGATGTCTTCTTCCTTGATTCTTACCTGATGGTATCTTGATCTCAAGTCTATCTTTGAAAATATCTTTTCCCCTCTTAGCTAATCAAAGAGGTCATCGATTCTGGGTAGAGGGTACTTGTTCTTTACCATGGATTTATTAAGTTGTCTAAAGTCAATACATAACCTCAATCTTCCATCCTGGTGCTCCCCAAGATGAAAGACTTGGACGTATGTACCCTTTCTTCAACAATTCTTCCAACTGCATTCGTAATTCTTTTAATTTTGGTGTACTCATTCTGTAAGGTGTTTTTGATATCGGGGAAACTCTTGGTACTAAATAAATGGAGAAATATATCTCCCTCTTTGGTGGAAATCCTGGTATTTCTTGGAATACATCTTCAAACTCTTGTAGTACCGAAAAATCTTCAAGGCTTGGCCCTTTTGTCCTTTCTGGCTCCTCCACATGGGCTGCATACAATTGACATCCTTTCCTAAAACATCTCTTCAGTTGTAAGGCTGGAATCTCCCTTATGGAAATGGATATTGGAACTCCTTTCATAGTGCTCTATTTCCCTTCTTTATCAAGACATGTAAATGTATTGTTATGACAATCCATGACACCATGATTCTTTTCCAACCAATGCATTCCAATTAGAATATCATAAGACCCCAATGATATAATATTTAGATCAACATTAGTATTCACACCATTAAGACTTATGGAACAACCTCTGACCATATCATGGATTCTCCTTTTGGTTCCAATGGCTAGCTGAACCAAACTTGATTTTTCAAGCTTACTTTTCTCCAAATGTAATCTATCCACTATTTTAGGATCTATGTAACAACGAATTGCTCCTGAATCAATTAAAATAACAACATGATGATTAATGATCTTACCTTTCACCTCGATCATATTGGATTGATACTCTGCTTGTCGATTATATAAGGCTACATATATTCTTCCCATGTCTTCTACTGTTGTAGCCTCTTGGATGTTGTGCACGATCTTCATTTTGTATTTTATGTGAGTGGAATCCTTGTACATGTGATCTTCTTTGCATCCCCAACATTGGATTGGTGATCTTTCCCTTTTTCCCAAGGAGTATTCTCTCTCGGATTCATCCTTAGAACGCTGGTCTGGCTTACTTTTATTTGGGCTATTTCTATTGAAAGGAGGTTTGAATCCTTTCTTTCTCTGGTCATAATTCTCCTTCTTATTATCCTTCCAATATTTCTACAAAGACTCTATGCCCTTTCCTTGCTCATACATGTACTTATCATTCAAGATGGTCTCATTCAGAGTCGTGGGTTCATCATATTGAATATTATCTTTATAAAAGGATGGTAGTCCACTTAAAAACCTCTGTATTTTCACTTTATCATATTTTATAAACCCCACATACTTTAGAAATTCCAAGAAATTCTTTTCATACTCTGCCATGGTCATGCTTCCCAACCTGAGTTCAAATAACTCTTGCATTTTCTTGTCATAGAATTGCTCTGAAAGGTACTCCTTCTGAAAATATTTCTTGAACTGCTTCCAAGTGATCCTACTCTCATTAATGTGCTCAACTTGCTTTAGTTGATCCCGTTGTTCCCAAGATTGATTCTAGGCTCGAAGAATAATGTGAGGCATCAAATATTTAAATGAAATGTCCTATAAGTGCTTTCTTCTACCTTCATTTTTCAAAGAAATAGCTTTAAGTGAAATTGATGATAATATAGTACAGAGGCAGTATCTCATTATCTGAGCTGTAAATTTAATTTCAAATGATATAGAAATGATTGACAAAACTGTTAAAATAAAGCAAGGTATCAATTACATATAAGTCTTACCTCATTTGTAGTAGAAGAAAAATAGAAGATGTACTCTTGAAAGAAGATTATGAATGCAACAATTCACACAGATCACAGGTCTTGTTTTTACTCACAGTAAGAAAAAAGGAAAAACTGCAACTGAATGGACTTCTGATGTATTAAGATCACAATAGATGTAGTACTAAATTGTAATCATTCACTCTTCAAGGACTACCGAAGGAAACTGATAAGAGAGAAAAACAAAGAAAACACATAACTCAAATGAAACGAAACTTAGAATATCTATCTGCTCTTGTATTACTATTTAATAAGTTCACTTTTTTACATTAGGCCAGAAGCAACTAGGAATAGATCTAAGATCTATCTATTTATACAAAAAATTGTCTCAACTAAAAGTAGTTAGACTTTCCACAATATATGCTCTAAATATAGAATACAATCCGAATGGAAAAACATAACGCATATATTGTTGAGTTATGGTTTGATGTGCTGACGCTTCATATGCTCCTAGATGCACTTGATTTCCTCTATTCATTGAATTGGGTACACATATCCATCAAGGCTACCACAAATCTTGAAGGTTTAATGTTCTCGTTCAATTTGAAGGAAAACACCTTCTTGTGTACTAGTGGTAGCTTCTCCTGGATCTTCTTTACTTCCTGGGCTGTAATTTGATACTGTAAATTAGGCTTCACCAACAACTCATTAATCTTGAGAAAATCAATCTAATTCATCTATTGGATGACATATTGAATATTTTCCTTATTTTTTCTGGAGTTTTCCTTATTCATCTCTATTTCAATCTGCCCCAGTGCCTCTGAGATATCATTTCCTTCAAATTCAACCAATTTTGTTTCTACAGAAAACATGGTATTCAGACAAGTCTCATTTGCCTCTCTACCAAGCTTCTTTCTTTCTTCTAGGTCCGTCTCCCAAACTTTCAAGGCCATTTCACCCTTCACTTGTTCATATTGTGAAAAAGGGGCGAGACCAAGGATATTGGCTTTCTGCCTCCATACAAGAATTCCTGAAACTTGGATCTAGCCACACTGGCATCCTTTTCTTTCACATAAATACTTTTTCAGAGAATTAATTGTTGCCTGATAGTATTTCTTAATAGTATCCACCTTTTGATATAGGTCCTACTGAACAACTTCCAACTTCTCATTGATTTCAAATGCTTGTGCTTTGAAATCAGTGGTGTCTATTGTTGTGTTCTCCATTAGGACTAATTTGGCCTGCAACTGTTTTATCAAACTGTCCCACTGAGTAATCATGGCTTTGTTGGTCTATGAATTCTAGTAAATAAGCTCGAGTTTCTCTTGTAACTACTTCATCTGCCGCTAATAATATAACCCGATTTTCTCTATGTCTTGATTCATTCTGCTCCCGACAATCTATTCTGTGCTTTTCATTTCATTCTGCAATTTTTCCACCAATAGAGATTTTTGTTGCATTTTCTTAGTCAGATTATCCACTGACCATTGGTTGGCAGTGTCAAAGGCCCTAGTGAATCTGCAACCTGTTTGGAAAACTCATGATCATCTTGGCTTTTTCCATCATACACTATTTTCTTCCTTCTAGTAACTACTCCATCTTTTTGCTGAGATTATTTCTTTACAATAGTTTTCCTTCCATTATTGAAAAAGAAACTCAAGGGAGGAATTTATTCAGGCAAGATAGGGGTAATTTCATCTATGTGAACGACCTCCGAACTAGGAGTTTCGAAACTGGTTGCTAAAGGAGTTAATGAAGGAATAGGAGAGATAATTGTGGTGGAGCTTTCTGGACTTGTTGTGCTTGGAATGCCAACATGATTAACTGGTGTTGAAGGGGAAAAAAATTGTCCCTGCTTCATGAAATCTTCAAAGTGGGCTAATATATGTTGATCATTTATACATAGCAGTGATGTTTTTACCTCTTTAAATAATTTGTCTGAACTCTTCAATACTTCTTTAGTTTTGTTCTCAGTGGAGAAACTTAGCTGAGATTCTATGGGTTTAGCTTCCTGGGAAGATGGAATCAGGGATAATTTTAAGGATGCAAATTTATATTAAAATGTAGAAACCTAGGCTAATATTACTAGTCCTTAATGTGCAAAATATAAAATGTTTGGCAATAGTTTTGTAAAAATATTCAAATTTATAAAGATTTTATATAGTTTCTATAAAATTTTCACGATTTTTAAGCTAAAATAATTTTATTCCATGGAATTTGGGCAAATCATTTTTAGAAAAAATGGAAATTGGCGAATCTTTCTTTGTGAAAAACCATGGAAAATTATCCCATTGGTGAAATTTAGCCCCTAAAATCATCTATGAATGGAATGGGCCTTGAATATCCTTATAAAATAATAGGCAAGCTGTTCCGTCCATGCTTTTGGAAGTTGAGGAAACCGACCTGTTGGTTAGGAGGCAGAGTCTAAAATCTATTTTGAATTTCTTCATAGGATTTAACTCCCCTGAAAACCTCATCATAAGGAGAATCTTCGTGGATGTATATTTTCATTTTGAATTGAGCCAAATGATTCTCTACCACCTTATGAGGATCATGTCTTTTGAATTCAATGTCAAATAATTTGACATCTTGCAAGGTTGCAGCCTCGACTTTGGTATGACCAAAATCTAACAATGTAAACATACCAACCTTAATGGGAGAAGTTGGCCATACCTTTTTTAAGCCGCTTTTAAATCCTTAGTGATTCCTCTTGCTATTGTTTGGTATGACACTTCTTGACACACCAACCTGTCAGGTAAATTTTTTGTAAGGGCATGCAAAGGAACATAGCAACCAAACACTCTAATGTAAGAGAAGTTCTCTTCAACGTACCAGTCTGCAAATGTGCCTAAGTTTCCCATAATCTTCTCTGAAATCTTGGGTGAAGGGTGGCCATAGATAGCTACATGAATAGGTACCACTACATTGTGACATATCTCATAAAATAAATCTTTATCATTTTCTTCCCATAGTTTGGAGTGGTAGAAATGTATAGGCTCAGAACTAGCCGGGGTCCAACTCCAGTTCATCAGGGGAAATGGGGTCATGAAGCAAATGGAATCCATGATGTATGGAGACATGTAAAAATGAGCATGTTTCCCTTTTGATTTAAACGATTGGTACTCAACAACCTTCTTAGCTAGGTTGTCCGACAACATTTTTTCCCAATTGAAATATAACCTTCAGCCACTTCATTTATTATAGCCACCCACTCAATTGAGAAATGCACAAGTTTTTTTTTTCCAAATAAACGATAGAGCATCATGGCTATATATAATATATGAGCATCCAAGGACACCGTGAAATACATACCACGAGTGCCAGTTTTGAACTTGGTGGTATTTCCCCACCAGGTCTCGATTATATCATGACCAGATCTTTCGTATTGAGTGCATTATTTTCTCTCAAAATCCAGAAGAAATGTTGCATTGTAAGTATATTTAGGTGTAGAAGAAATTTTATACATTACTTGTAGGTCCTCCAATCGAAAAGAGATGACGAAGGTCTTATGGTAACTGATAATGCTTTTGGTTTGAATGTCGACGTGCTCCAGAGCCCAACTTATCATATCATTATAGGGTATAATCTTAGGTTGTGCAATAGTCTTGTGTAGTTCTGACTGTGCTACCAATCTAAGCTTGACTAAGAAGGACTCGTCTTCTTCCTCGGTAGAATCGTCCGAAGAGATAAGAATATCATGTTCTAAGATATCATAGACCTGCTTCCAAGACTTGATGGAGTCTGTAATTCGTGAAGTGGTGTCTGATAAAACGTCTGTGTTTGGATTGGAATCATCTGCTAATGCATCTTGCTTCTTCATAGCTTTGCGTGGCACCATAATCCTTAGAGAAATGAAATTAACCTTCCTGTAACAAGAGAAGTCTGTAAGCTCTTAATTACTAAATGAAAAATTCTAAGTGCAAATGGTAAAATGACTCTAGATTCGAAATGTTTTATTCATAAAGTCTATCAACCTTCGTATTGATTTACTGACAGAGAGATTATTAAAAATATAATGGAATTTATTACCTGGAAAATCAAATAATTACTCAAATATTTAACTTTAGCCAATCATAAATGTCACTAATACTTCGATGGTTAGACGTTCAGAGGTTTTGAATGTAAGAGGGAAAAAATCTCCCAAAGGCTGAATTCTCGGAGAAGTTAATCTCTAATTAATTGCTTTTATCTTTTAATTAATCATGCTTTAAACATTATATTAGACCTGAGTACTTCATAAGTTAGGTATTCTGGGGTTTTGGATGAAGGATGATAGAAATCCTCCGAAGGCCGATTTCCCAGAGTAAACATTTGAACCATTATATGTATTTCGGGGCTTTGGAACTCTGGAGCTCTAGAGCTCTGAGAGTTCATTTGTTTAAAAGTGTGGTTCGTACTTCGACGGTTCAACGTTCAGAGGTTTTGAATGTAGCACAAGAGAAATATCTCAAAGACCGAATTTGCGGAGTGATTAATTAATACTTAATCATGATTAATTAAAGTTGTTAAATGTTTTATTATCTCTTTGAAACACTTTTAGTTTTTTGCAATGTCCAATACTCTCGCGCTTTGATACTTCGACAGTTGTGAACCCAATATTTTTTTAAAATCCCGAAGGGAAATCTCCTGAATTGATGTGGCAGAGATGACATCATTCTTAGTGACATGTTAAGAAAGGAGGGGTGACACATGTCACTTTAAATCGTGTGAATAATCTGACACAAATGTTAAAAATAAGTGCCATGTGTCCGCCCAAGAAAAGATTTAATGACACGTGTCCTATGACTTATCTGTAAGTCCTTTTAGAAATTATCACGAGGAAGTGTCTTCGGGACTTCGTAGATTCGAGGTTTTTGTTGTTTAGATTTCTTGAAACTCCCGAAGCGCGAAGCTCCGAAGTGACCATTAAAGGTTTTCTTTTAAAATTCAAGCGGCTTTTATATTGCAGATATCACAAGAACCGTTTGATCAACTTAGTGCAACTCATCGACGGGTGATATTGTAAGCACCTTATTAATATATAACGAGCAAGGATTTATTTAATTAAAAGGCAATTTCCTAAGTGTTTTTAGTGAAATTTTATTCCTAAGAGGCAAAAACAAAAGAATAAAAGTTTAAAATTCTAAGTGTTCTAACATTGGCTCCATTTGGAGATTGTGGCTCCCTGTGAGACACAAAAGAAAAGTAGACCATGTGCCTTTATTGGGTAAATGGAGTCATTATTGATTTACTTTTTTTCTTTGAAAAACATTTTTTGGTTTTATTTAAGAATTAATCATACATAGTAAAAAAAAAATGAACTCATCCAAATCCAAAATCTTTAAAACACACGATTGATCTCAAGTTAGGCTAATAAAAATTTCCATTTATTAAAATTGATTTCAGAATTGTTTAAGATAATCATAGTAATTTTAACTAAAATATCAGGCTTCGACCGACTTTGTTCGCCTCAAGTTTAAGTAGATGTATCATATTTATTTAGGGAATCCCTAGTTGGTTCAGGATGTAAATATCATTGGAAAGAGAACTAGATAACATAGTATGATATATAGATATGTATGACAACCTTACATATATCATAGATATTGCTTCACTGCCAACAAACCTGTTCAATACCCTGGTGAAGTTATCTACTTCTCCCATTGAATTTCCTTTCACCACTTCAATTAACGAAATTGCATTTCGATGAGATGAGGAAAATCAATATATAAATTTTCTTTCATCATCTCTTTTAGATAAGATGGGGGCAATCGAATTATGATTTTTTTTTCACCATTTGTCTTGGATTTTAACATTTTGAAGTGGGGGAAATCAATTTGTATGTAACATAAAAGGGATGATATCTATGTAAAATATTTAAAATGAAAAAGAAGGTTTGTCTACAATTTCAAGAATACTCTGAAACTAACTTTCTTCCAATTTTCAGTACACCTTCGCCTATAAGAGATTTTTTTTTGGGAATTTCAATCATTTCAAGGATAAACGTTGAGCGAGTTTGTCAATTTAAATTATGATATCATAGCTAAAATTATCAGGATTAGCCTAGAGATAATTTTTCAATTAAAATCAAAGGAACGTAAATGTTTTTGCCTAATATTGTTTTGAAAACTTGCTTTTGAGTTTTCAGAGTCTGGGTAAGTCTCTTTATTTCTATGAAGACTAAAAGGATGAAAAAGGAGAAAGAAAATATGGAGTGTAAATAACTTGGGGATAGGTAGAAATAACCAAATCAAGGATTCATAGTGTTATCACACTAAATTGCCTTGGGTTTTTAGTTTATTTTTTATCCTTTTTAAGCCTTAGATTTTAATTTTTTAAGTTTCATCCCCTTTAAAGTTTATGTTTGTTAGGACCCCCATAGATAAATAAATTTTTGAGTCTTAACTCATGTTTGATCCTCAAATTGATTTTTGGACATAGAACCATTTTAGTTCATGTGTTAATTTTTTGGTCCCATTCATGATTTGTCACTATGATCGATCCCTCCTATGACTAGACTGAGGTGACACACCTTTCTCCTCACTGATGACCTCGTAGGCATGCCTTGTTGGCCTTGCTTACATGTCCAATCGTTTTTTAAATTGGAGTGCTGCCCACTCATCAGGGAATTCTGTAGCGCCTTTCCCATTCATCATACTTCCACCACGACTCATGATTGCCAGGAATGATGTCATGTTCCTTGTTTTTAGTGCCAGGATTTGGTTAAAGATACCTCCAAGATATCGTATTTATGATCCATGATAACAGTTTATGATTTTAATTTCAAGAATGTTGCGCTGCTCAAAGTCATAGTTCTGACCAGGCAACAACGATGCAACCAAATCTGATGCTGGGGAAGACTCGAGGGCCGAAATGATCATGAATTCATCCTAACATTTCACTGAAGATTCCAACATGTGTTTACTCCATAGGTATCCCATTTTGCCTCCTCTACACGTTAATTTTCACAAAGAATTAGCGCTCAGGTTTTGGTTTATTGAGTTCGTACAGTGGTAAGGGACTCATCTTCGCATCACAACCTTGTCTCCTCTCTTTTAAAACCTGTGAACTCCATTTCTCATATCTTGGTCTGATTACTTATTCCCTCCATAGCCATTGAGGTTGCAAGCACCTAAATATCCTATCCTCTGCATATGCATCGCTCTACCCAGAGGCGTTGCTTAACCCCTTTGCGTCTCCCCTGCTTCCTTTCATTTTTGAATTAAGCGTTTTTACTCAGTTACAAAGGGCCAATCATGGATTACCCCCTCACTGTCTACACTCTCAAATACCTATACAAATCTAAGGGTGTAATTCCCACAGTCAAGCTTGGCTTACTAGCACCAGTCTGTTTTAAAGGTCAACCTTGTACATTTGAAGCCCGATTTTAAGTCTTCCTATTTATTACTATCCCATAAGCCTTTAAAATCTCTCATTCTAAACCATGGAGACTCCTCAATCGAAGAAGACACGCAAAGGGGGCAAGGTGGCTAGGATAGAACCTGTGGACATGCATCTTTTTGACATAGAGAACATGGCAAGAGAGGTTTTTCAAAGAGTGGGATGCTTCTCTTTCTGCCAAAATATGTAGAGAAGCCATCCAGAGGTAACAAGATAGTTTGAATTACATTTTGATGGCAGGAGAACCAATATTGGGAATTTTGAATTTGAGGTGATTGAAGCCTCTATCTCAACTGCAACATGAATCTGTATTACAAGTGAAAAGTGGTTCAAATCCATGGCTTTGAGTTCAACCTATTCCAAATATCTCTTTAAACCTGAACATCAAGCCAATGATTTGTTGAAGAACAGTCTCTACCTGAGATCCCTGTACAAAAGAAGAAGGGTAGAGGCATCAGAGAGCCCGTGGAAAGAAAAGAGGAAACCCTTGTGCAAAAGAAGAAAGATAAAAGAAAAGCCACCAAGAAGCCTGATGAAGTTGACAAGGTAATTCCTATGCAGATGGAAGAGGAGACCGAGAAAAAACCTATTGAGACTGTGCATGTCACTACTCCACCTGATAGTCAGACCTTCAAAAGACTTATCGAGCAACTTAGGGATGCAAGAAAAGAGGTGGCTCAGTTGAAAGTAGAGGCCATGTATGAAAAGGTGAAAATGAAAGAGCTCATGGATGGCTATAGTCATACCCTTGACCTGACAAGGTTTGCAACAAGAAAGGCCCAACCCCTTCATAGGAAGATCCAAAACCTTTATAGGGAGAATAGAGGTTTTCAATCCCAGAACAAGAAACTCAAGGCAAAATTGCAAAATTTTCGAGATGAAGTAGCCCAGAGAAACTTGCAGGTATTGGTTGAAGCTACTATTGAGAAAGAGACATCAAAAGTCAAGGAAATCATAGCCCCAGTCAAGAAGTCTGTCATTGCTAAAAAGAAGAAGTTTGTTGTGCCAAATTAATATCCTCCTTCTACAAGAAAGAGTGTGAGGTTAAGTTTCAAGGTAACAAGATAAATGATGAAAGGTGAGCCCCATTTTTGAGGATGTTTCCTTTTTGAGAGGGTAAACTGTTATTCAAATATTATCTCTGCCACATATATAGGCTTCTAAGTGTTTAATTATTAGAGTTTTGGGATTTTTCAAAGTGCTAACTCCCTCAGTGGTTAAACACACTACCTTTAGTGTTGCCAAGTCACCTAAGTATAATGGGTTTGACATTATACAAGGCCACTACTTTCTCTACACATGTTCAAGATTGGAGGCGCTGCGTTTTTTGACAGTGCTACCTAAACCTGCATGCAAACACAACATAAGTGGTGCTACCTACATGCACTACCTAATATTTGCCAGAGAACATAGTGTGCACACAGACGCAACACAGTGGCACTATGTAAATTCACTACCCATTATCTGGCAGAGAACAAAATTTTGCACACATATGCAGTAGAGTGGTGCGACCTTTTCTACTTGTCCAGTTTTGAAGTGCGGTACTTAGACTGCTACCTAAAGAAGCTACCAAAAGACACTAAGGATTCAGGATGGCTAAGATAACAAGTTTTTGGATAGCTAATAATGGAGAAGATTGTAGAAACAACAGCTGGCATCATGAGGAAAACCACATGCTTTTGAAAGATAGATGGCAAACAAGGAGTTGCACAGCAAGAAGGAATCAAGTCATCTTGAATATTGGTTGGATTAGTCACCAACATTTTCCTATTTTATAGCATAGGTTGTTAACTAAGTTGTTAGATCAAATAAATGTCTAGATATTTTCAAGGGAAGGAGGACAACTTGTACCTCCAGCTGTTGCCTCCCTTTTGTTATAAATATATATATGAAATGAATTAGTAGGTTTAGATGGTTGAGCAAGGCTCCCTTAGATTGTAATATTTTGATGAAGTGACTGTGATCTAGCTATGTACTGGACTTAAGACATTTTGGCTAATAGAAATCAACTTCTCTTTCAACTTATTTGCTTCTGATGCTAAATGTTCATGCTTTGAATGATTCACATGACTGATTGTGGTGATGTTATGGTGGATGTTTGATCATTATATTATGATGATATTTATTTATCTTCCTTAGTTTATGAGTTCAAGAAGATCTTGTGTTAAGAAAATTTCTTTCTTAGGATTTTGTAGACCTGATGTTTGCAGTAGCCCCTACATTCCTCTTATTCAAGTCTTCCCTCTATTCATACTTACTCCCAAATTACTGATTGAAGTTAGCCAATACCTTGATTGTTGGTGCATGCTAGCCCTATTTTCTGAGTTGGAACATTATCATTTTGAGTCTTTTTCAATTTGACCCTTTAAAACACTCTTACATTCACATATAACCTGATGGGTACTGGGCTTTCCTTCCACGCAATCTAAAGGTGATTCCTAGTGCTAACGCATAGGATATGAATATAAAAATATCCTAATCCCACACAAGTTTGTGTATTAAACATATGCTTTTACTATGCTCTATCCCATAGTTATTATAATGGTTTAGATTTATTTTGAGTTTATTTATTATTATTTTTATTTTTTATACAAGACATGGCTTTAGAATTTATCAAAATGACACTTTGAGTTATATTTTTCTACATCTCCAATTTTTAGATCAGGCAATAACATCATCATGAGAAAATTTCCTTCACATTTATTTCAATCATTTTTTAAATTTTATTCGGACTATAAAGAAGACTAGGAATTCATACCTTATTTTTCTTTTGAATTTTCAACGAGGAATATTATTTGTTTATCACTTGTTTTTAGAGAAACAAAAAATATGAAAAGACGAGTGTCAAGTTTTTCTTGAGCCTCATCTCCTGTTCAACAAGATCTATTTTGAAAAAGGAATGAAATACAAAATATTAGATAATCCCGTAGAATATAGATGATACATGATGAAAATGCTTTTCATTTTAGTAGTCCTCAAGAATCTTTTAATATATTCTCTGTATTATCTTGATTAGCTACTGAATGAATTTTATTTTACAATGCAATTTATTTTTCTTTTTCTAAATTTATTTTTGAAAGGAAGTCAAACAATCATAATTTTATTGAAAATATTTACAACAATTAATCAAATCACTGAGATAATTTTTCAAAAAGAAAAGAAAAATGGAAAATTAAAATTGCCAATGTCAATCCAATCTGATATATACAATGGAAATCTAAAAAGTAACTACTGCATGAAATGTTTTAGATAACACCCATTGATAGGGGCCTCAAGAATCTCTCCATTAAGATTTTCGAGTGAGAATGATTTTTTTCCCTCTACAACTGCAATTTTGAAGGGTTCGAACTAGAGATGAACGAATTTCCCATGTTTCCCTGCATCTTCCTTTCTAGCTTCCCATTTTAGTACTGAATCTCTAGGAAGAAACTCCTTGTCTTTAGCTTTCTTATCAAAAAGGGATTTCATGTTATCTTGGTATTTTTGGAGCTTATCATCCACTTCTACTATGTTTTGATGTACTTCGATGATTTGATTTATTCTTCTCATAATATCGTTCGACTCTTCATTTGCATCCTTCCATAGTTTCATCAAAGGAAGAGCGAGATTAATAGGAAGAATAACATCAGTACCATAAACTAATTGGAATGGAGACATACCTATAGATTTTTTGGTTCCAATTTTGTTTGCCCATAAGGCATATTTTAAGTGTATATGCCAAGATTTTTTGTTTTCTGTCAAAACCTTCTTGATTATCATCATCAAACTCTTATTAGATGATTCTTCCAGCCCATTTCCTTGAGGATAGTAGGTTGTAGAATGACCTAAAATAATATTGTATTTTTGACAAAAAATGATCATTGCAATAGATTTAAAATGTCGAGCATTATCAATGACTATTTTCCTAGGACAACCAAATCTTTCTAGGATGTTTTCTTCCAAAAAGTTTATCACTACTGAATCTGTAGCATTCTGAGTTGGAATGGCTTCAACCCATTTCATAAAATAATCAGTAGCGATCAAAATCCATCTGTGTTGAGCACTTGATTATGGATGAATTTCTCCAATGAAATCTAAACCGCATTGTTGGAAAGAAGCTTCAACTTTTATTGGAATTAAAGGTAAGGCATGGAGATTTTTCTTACCAAAAAAAAGCTGGCATGAATTGCAAGCTCTCACCCTTGTATATACATCGATGAATTATTTCGGCCAATAGTATCCTGCCCTTAAAATTTTGTAAGTTGTTTCTCTCCATGAATGATGTCCTTCACATACTCCTTCATGAAATTCATCAATGACACCTTCTGTTTTGGATTCTATAAGGAAATATAACATGAAACCCAGAGGATCCTTCCCGTATAACTTGCCATCAGTAATACAATACTTAATTGCATGCAACTTTAAAGTTCTAACCTTAGAAGGAGTTATATCATTCAGACATTGAATATTAAGGAGATATGAAACAATGTCACTGTACCAAGATGAGGAGGAAACCTTATCTTCAATCTGAATAATAGGCGCTTGATCATAAATTTCCTCTATATCTAAGAGAGAATCACGAGACTCGAATTTATTTATTCCAAGAGATCCGAAATTTGATTCGGCTAACATCCTTGCCAGACCTTAACCTTTCACTAGTTTGGTTGGTTTAACTTCTAAATCAAACTCTTGAATTTTACCCAACCATTAACCTCTTCTTCCATCGCTGTCTAGTTGAACCAAGATATCTATAATTGCATTTGTTGGTACATAAGAAATTATTTTTGAGTGCAAGGCATATGTTCGGAAAGCTTTGAGATTTTTCACCATAGCATAAGCTTGTTTTTCAAGAATGTCATATCTTAGCTCTGCATCTATGAGGTTTTTGCTAAAAAAGGCTATCGGTTGTTCGAATCCTTCTTCATTTTTCCGAAGGAGCACTACTGCAGTAGTATATTCAGATGCAAAGGAGAATATTAAGAACTCTTTTGTATAGTCAGGACTTACCAATACCGACGCTTCTCCCATGGATTTCTTAACACGTTCGAAGGATGATTTTGCTTTTGCAGTCCATTTTACCTCGTTGTCATTTTTTTAGCATATCTATAATCAATTTGATTATTTCATAAAAATTAGGAACAAATCTCCTAAAAAAATTGATTTTCCCTAAAAAATATTTAATCTCTTTTCTATTTCTAGGAATATTAATTAGATCAATAGCTTCAAATCGTTTAGGATCAACTTTAATTCCATCCTTTGAAACTATATGCCCTAAAAGTTTACCTTCCTGCATGGCAAAGTGTGATTTTTTTGGGTTTNATTTAATCTCTTTTCTATTTCTAGGAATATTAATTAGATCAATAGCTTCAAATCGTTTAGGATCAACTTTAATTCCATCCTTTGAAACTATATGCCCTAAAAGTTTACCTTCCTGCATGGCAAAGTGTGATTTTTTTGGGTTTAGAGACAAACCAAACTTTCTGCATTTGTCAAAAGTTTGTCTGAGGTGCACTAAATGTTCTGCATCAGAGTCAGAAAAAACTGTCAGATCATCGATATAAATATATATTTTTTATCTCTCTCACTAACGAATGCGGTATCCATTGCTCTTTGGAAAGTTTCTCCTGCATTCATTAACCCAAAAGGAATTTTATCATACATAAAAGAACCCCATGGAGTAGTAAATGCATTCTTTTCTCTATCATCTTCATGAATAACAATCTGATTGTATCCCGAGAAACCATCAATCATAGAAATTTTGTTAGCCCCTACCACCTTCTCTAAAACATGATCCATTTTTGGGAGGGGGTAATTATCTTTAAGAGAAGACGGATTTAGGTTCCTAAAATCAACATAGAGTCTTATCTCTCCATTCTTCTTCCTAACAGGGACCAAATTAGCCACCCATTCAGAGTATCTGAGGGGAACAATGATTTTTTCATCAAGGAGTTTTTTAACCTCTTTTTCTATAACTGGCAGAAGGATTGGGTTTATCTATCTAAGCTTTTGCTTGAAAGGCTTAGTACTAGGTTTTAAGGGAATCTTATGCTCAATAAAAAAAGTATCATATGTTTTTAAATCTTCGTAAGACCATGCAAAAACATCTTTATATTGTTTAAGTAACTCAACATATTTACTCTTTATTTGAGTCAGAAGATATTTGGATATTTTGACCATCTTGGGATTTTCATTTGTTCCTACATTACAATCTTCAACTTCTCTAGGTTGAGGTTGCAAATTAGACTTTAAAAGTATATCATTTTGGTCAAACAACCTTTCTAGAGGGATAAGACCTTTGGGAATTTGATTCTTTTTAAGTAAAAGAATTCGGTGATTTGCAATTTTATCTTGGAACTTTTTTGGATTTTCTCCTTCTTGCATAATCCAAGCATGATCATTCTGATTTTCTTGATCAATGTGGGTCTCAGAAAAATCATCAACCATTTCCAGAAACTGCTTGATTTGTTCATCATCTTCAAATACTTTCTAGTGTTGAACATTGTTTGGAATTGAAGGTTTATGTCTCATCTCAATATGATACTTCAACTTCAAAACAATAGGTGGTACGAAAGTTGCAACATCTTTGGCTCTGGTGTCAGCTTGTTGATTATGCATTCTGGGAATAGAGTTGATGTTAAAAGACCAAAATAAATTTTCTATGAGATCCCAAGCACAATTTCTATAAGACCTCAATCTCATATGCTTAGCTTGGTATTGTTGTTTTATTTGTTTTACAATTAGCTCAACATCACCATAAACTATCAAATGTTTGATTTTTAGTTTTCTTGTAGCTTCTAATCCTAAAACTAAAGCTTCATATTCACACACATTATTGGTATAAGCAATATCCCATTGTAATCTATAAAAAAAATGGATGTAATACTCATCACCCGGTGCCACAAATAAAACTCCAGCTCCTGCTCCTTTGCAAGATGAAGCACCATCAAAGAACATTTTCCACATCATGCCTCTAAAATTTATATTTTCTTTGAAAATTCTATTTTTTGATTTTCTTCTTCTATACATTCTTCAAAATCATCGTCTATGGATAATATACAATTTCCTAGATGTTGATCACCAACATAGAATGGATAGTTATTAGGGTTTTGGGGGTCACTTACAATATAAGTCAGTCTAGTTTCTCTGTACAATCGAGTAAACTGCCCACCAAAAATTGGAATTGTAGCATACATCATGTATAACTAGACCGATCCTCCTAACTTGGCACCCCAATATCTTGATAAAATAATTCCATACTTGGAAGGAGTGTCAGCAACAACCACATCCATAAGAATACTTTTCACATGAACTTGAGCAATATTTACAACTAAATCTTTAATCATACCCAAACACTTAACCTTTCTAGAACCAAAAGAGTATAGATCTTGATAAGGTCTGGTAATTTGAAGGCCCAATTTTTCCATGATAATCTTAGGCATCAAATTATGCAAAGCTCCTGATTCTAACATGCAATTGTGTAGTAAATGATCATGCACAGTCAATGTAATATAGAAAGGAGCAACATAATATTTACTATTTTCAATGTGTGGTCCAAACTTGATTGTAGGTTTCTCATCCTACAAGTTAATAACATCAGCTTCACATTCAACATCAGAAAAAATTATTGCTTTTGCGATTTTCTTTTTATAGATTGTATTTCTAGCAAGTTCAACCAGAGGCATTGGAATTTTAATTTTATTCAGTTCGTTTTCTAGATTGAAAGTCCCAATTGATTTTTCAATTTCCCTGGTCTGAACTTCATCTTCTTTATTTTCTGTCTTTTTAGTCTGTACTGCTTTTGTTTCAATTTGCTTTATTCGGGTAGCTTGCGTTTCGGTTGATGGTTTTGTAACTGTTGCCTCATTTGCTCTGTTTCGTGATAATTTTTTTTTTGTGGAGTATTTATAGACCTTTTTTTTATCTTGGCCCCAAATCATATTTAAGTTGGAGCTCGACCAATCAACTAGACCTTTGTATGTAGAGTCTCCCAAATTGTTGATATTTTCATCATCATAAAATAGAGATTCCAGATCCAAGGATTTCTCATAATCTTGTTTGGTTAGGTGAGGCTCGAGATCATCATCACTGAGGTTTTTTAGATATTCATCTAATTCATCATAATCTTGTACCTCATCTCCATGTATGCGATTCTTAGTTTTAAAAGGAGCTTGAATCTTCTGTTCCTCAATTTTTATTTTCCTTTGTTGTATCTGAGGATTTATGTTAGGATTTATCCTGAATTGATTTCTAGTGTATGGATCAGGTTTGGATTTTTCCATTTCCATCCTGGATTTTTTTTTTGACAAGTCTTTAATAATTTTTTCCATCTCATCCATTTTTTCCTCTGAATAAATTTTTCTAGAGCCAGAGGGCCCTGCTTGTTCTTTCAAACACCTAGGTTCTCTTGTTCCCATATCAAATTTAGTTTTAAATTTTCCATATGCTATCATATTGGATTCAATCTCTATAACATCATATTGCATCCCTTCTAAAGTAGTGGCTCTTATTTCTCTCAAAAGTAGATCAAAATCAGAATCAAAATCCCTTCCAAAAGTGACTTTTGCTGCTGGATGAGAAGGTTTAACCTCAACCGAGGTATTTTGATAAAGTTTATTAAATATTTGAATAAACTCTAGTACTTAATTAAATGTTTTCTTTCCGAAGGCTCCAAATTCGGTTAAGTAATATAGATGATCTTTTTTCTCACCCCATTTCCTTAAGAAGGAAGTTTCTAGATCATTATATGATGGTATAAAGTCCACTGGAAGTCCTCTGAAACAATTTCTTACCTGTCCTTCAAAATTTTGTACTAACAGTCTCATGTAAACATCTTCATGTTCAATACCAAGGATATCAGCAAATTGGTCAAAAAAGGCTATATTCTCTGTTGTTGTCAAATCCCCTTCACCCGTGAATTTAGGGAGGCTCTTCATGTAATTGTCAGGTAAATCATGTAGGATATAAGGAAGATCCAACATATCATATCTAGCAATGACCTTGAAAAATATCCTTCGAGGAGGAACTGGTATATTTCCATGTCCACCACCCCCTCCACCTCTGGCACCTCCAACACCAACCATTGAAAGTCTAGGAGAAGAAATTTGAGGACTAAATAAGAGATTATCAAAAACTTCAAAATAATGATCTACTAAACTTTCGACTGCTTTGGGACGGTGTGAACGAAGTTCAAATAGGTGATTGTAAGGTGATGGAAGATCTAAATGAGGGGGAAAAATAGAATTTGAACTCGATTTCTCAGATTTACTAGATGTATAGATATGAAAAGCAATAGGGGATGAATCTGAGTATAAAAAGTAATCTTCAGGGTTTTTGGAAACATATACTTTTACTTTGGGAAGAGAAAGAATCGATTGTGTACAAATGATATTAAGGATTGAAAAGGATTCTTTGCTTTCACTGATAAAAGTATCTATCAATGAGATAGGGGTGGTCTGGATAATTTCAAAATTTACTTCAGGAATAATTCCTTCCAGAGTTTCTAATTTAACTTCAGTTTTTCTTGTTGATGCTTCTACAGAATGAACTTGTTGATATTTTCCTTTAAGACTTAGTTATTTAGCGAGAATCTTAACATTAAATTGCATAACCTTAGGTTGGTAGTTCTTACCTGCTGATGCAAAAATTTGTTTGAGATATCCCTTTGGTTTCAACAAATTTTTGGGATCCGAAACTAGTGTAGTCTTCTTTTTGTCTGGGATTTTCCTGGTATTTTTTTGACCGAATGGGAGTTTTTCCTACAATGGAGTTTCCAGCTATTACACATTATTTTGGTCACCCTAGTGATCCATTGAAAAACATGTGTTCATGTTCCCAAAAAAGAGTCGTTTACCAAGAGGGAAGTGACTGACTTTCTCTTCTTAAAAACCTTATGAAGAAAGGTCATCGCAGGTAGCATTATACACAGGGTGTGACGATGCCTGATTGTCTCCCCCTGCTCTGTAGCTGGCCTGCGATGTCTCTGCAGTCTGCTCTATAGCTAGGGTGCGACGATGTTAAAATACTAAGAAAAGGTCAAGTTTCATGAAATTTCTAGAAGGGGATCTTCTAGAAGATGAGGTGGCATCTGAATGGTTTGGATCTTAATCGCTTCTTTGATTTGGTGGCATCATCATAATGTCTTCAACCATCTCTCTTTCCCCTATATAAAGAGGGATCTCTCATGGAAAAGTCTAAGTTTAATTAAGGTGGAATAGACTAAGAATTCGATGAGTAATTCTACTTCGATTCATATTTGAGGGCTTCATTTTAGTTCATCAAGTCATAGTGGATTTTCTTCATTCAATCTTGGAGAAAGTGTGTGTGTTGGAGAAAAGGGCCATCGAAAGGGGACCTTGCAACATCAAGGATTTGGTTGTAATATCCACTTTCATTTTAATATAATGTAGCGATATGTTTCTTTCCCATAAAACTTGTTTTGTTTTATTGTATGATTCCTTGATCACATACATAGGTTCTCGTTGAGTTTATTATATTGCTTTCACTTTAGTTGGTTTGTGGTTCCTTACAAGTTCAATATCACAGGAGCTTCAGAGTGGAGCTAGGATGACAATGGAAAGAGGAAGCCATATTTAAATGGTATTTTTCTTATCTTTTGTTAAGTAGTGAACTCAATAGTTAGAGCTTAGGTAAAGCATCATAGTCTGTTATGTTTTGTTCTATATCTAGGTGGATCTAGGGAGATCAGGTCATGTCCGAATTTACCGATTAATCCCATAACAAAATTGGCGACCATACTGGGGATGTGACTTCCTTTTGATTTTTTTCTTCCCATTTGATTTTATCCTACTTTAATTTGATTGAATTCACTCTCTGGGTCAGTGGGGGATCCATCTAGACTCCCTGGGTCTAGAAGTTCATTAAGATTTTTTGCCTTTCTCCCATTTTTTCTTCATTTACATAGATCGTCGTACTGCACCCTACTGGTAGCCTGCAATGACCCTAATACGTCATACTCAGCTTGACCAATCTAGTGTGATGAAATCACACTATGCTCTACTAGCAGCTTGCAATGACCTTTGCTCGTCGCACTGTGTCCTATACTCTTCCTGTGACGACTCCTGTATATTTTGTTGGAGTGGGTCAATTTATCATTTTTCACCTAGATTTGCCTCAGAGGCATGGGGTGGACTTATGATGCCAGTGTTTGATTGATTCATGAGTTTAAATATTTACCATGATTGGGTTTCAGTGATTCAAATTCCTTCTTGGTGATTTTACAAGTTTCTTGCATTTGATCTTTGTCTCAAGGATACAATCTCGGGTTTTTGATCTTAGTGCTTGTTTGATAAAGGGTCTTTTGGTTTATTTAGAGTTTTTGATTGATTTCACTTATCAGATTGTTTGTTGGTTGGGAAACACTTTTTGTTTGTATTTGACAAGAACTTTCTTTTCATTTTCATATTTGTCTATATTACGAGTTTGATTTTGGAATCGTGTTGCAAATGTCTTGATTTTCTTGGATTGCATTTTCCTTTCGTCATTACATCTCTAATTTTTTTTTGAAAAGGAAGAACCAAATTTATTTATTCATTTTAGTAATATTTCATAAGATAATTTTTACATTCGAAATATTTGTTAAAGAGAAGAAATGGAAAATTTTGTAGTACGTTATTGCTTGGAATTGTGTCCATTCGAAATTAAAAAAATTGCAATTCATAGCTTTTGTACTTCAAATAAGTACCTTCTCCCTACTGTAATTAGATTTCATTGAATTGAAAATTGTACATTCATCTCTTCTTTCATTTTCTTGGGTCATGGTCACAACTTCATCAGTTTTATTTCCGTCTCCATTTTGAAGAAACAACAACCTCTAAAATACACGCGTAAATTTAAAAAAAATTATTAGAAAAAATTTATTTTTCTAGGAATATTTTTCACGAACATTAGCTAGGATAATGCTTTGGAATAAGTTGCAAGGCACACTCTCAAAAGCATCAAAACACACAATAGTATCTTGTGATAGGGAGAGTTCAAATCCAATTGCTACATTTTGTCCTAGGAAGCTCTTCTCACGCAAGGGTCAAACCTGAGGTCGCATTAAGACTGACAGATTTACTCACCCTACTTTGTTAGTTTTGGTGTAGAGATTGTGTTTATTATTGGGGGTAACTTGAAGGTATACCCAAAATTATGAGTGGAATCCTTTCGAGTTGATTTCTGGCTAGATACCCTGCCTTTGCGCGTGGATCAGACTGTCGATTGTTTCCCTAGACATCACTATTGTAGTTGGTAACCTTAGTAGCCTATCTCTTTAGGGTATTTACATGAGGTGTCTGTGAAGGGGCAAGTCTTCACGGTACTTGGAATCGACGTTGGACAAACTCACTCAGGCTCCTTCGAGGGTATACCCACGATTATGTGTGGGAGCTTGCACCAGAGTGTAAGTTCGTTAAGCAGGTTGTCAACATAACTTTTCCACCTGATTTATCCCATCCACTTCTTGTCTTGACTTCATGATGTTGTATTTCATCACCAACAAGTGACTTCAAAATAAGAAGGTTTGTTTGCTTGGTTTGATTTCTAGATTTTATTAGTGAGTGATGTTTGTTTCCTTAGTTGGCCATATATTTTTTTCGTTCTTTACTTGGTTCAGCCAACATCAGCCTTTGCCATTCATGTAGGATGCAAGGGACACCCTCGGAAGATCCGGAAGGTTACCAACCTTTTCTTCCTAACTCACCAAACGACTCTCCCGAGGGAGTATTCAACAACGAAGTATCTTGTGAAGTTGGAAGCACACACTCTTTGGAAGGATCTTGAATTGTTTCGGATTCCTTAGAGGCATTCTGAATTCCCCCAAACCTTTCATTGAGCATTAGATGAGATCCACATCTGCTTCAGATGAAATTTTTCGAAGAAATTGTTGTTGTTGAGAATATTGAAGTACCTACTGGACCTAACATAGGATCTGGAGTAGAGGATACACTTTTTCATAGTGAATCATTTAGGACCCCGTCTCACACTGTCAGAATCTCTAATCCTAGTTCTATTCCTCTGACAGTACATTATATTTAGGGAAACCTAGGAGTGAGTCCTAATCAACCTATGGTATCACAAATTCCTGAGATGTCTGTTACTTATACAGTACCTTTAGACCATTTTACTAGTACTACTAGTAGTGTCAACGCCATTCCAGACCAATTATTGGTTGGTTCTCACTCGATTCTTCTTCTCCAGATGGCCCATTCTATTATGGTCCCACAAGCTACTGTGGTTTCTACCGAAAATGTGGTTATCTCTCAAGATCCTATTGGAACACCACTTCTAACTAGATCAAATCCATCACTTTCCCCTGGGTATAAAGATTTGAACACTTCCATTGCTATCCCTACCCAGAACCGATCAGAATGGTTTGGACTCTTTGTTCCTCTTGTGTATAATTATACGAGTCAGTTTGTTCCTACACCTGCCCAGGTTCTCTCTGGAGGGTCATGCATTCCTCCTCCACCTTTGTTAAGAGGATCTAATCCTCTCGACCCTGGTGGCTCCAATCTAGTTGGAGGAATCATTCCTTCTATCACTTATGGTTTTCAGATTCTTGTTGAAGGTCAAACTTAAGATGGGGGACAACCTCAATTTGGGGGGAAACCTCATATTAGGGGACAACCTCAACTTGGGGGGAAACCTCAAGTTGGAGCCCATAACCCATTTTATGGACAAAACATGCCTGTGTTACAATCTCAACATTGGAATCTTCCTTTCCAAGGGAATCAACAACCGCCTGGGGGGAAACATCCTCAAGTCAATTCTTTTTTCCCCCCTAACCTCGTTTAACCATATCCAGGTTCTTTGAATCCCACTTGGGGTCAAAAAATTCAATCTAATGTTCCTTTTCAAGGAAACATACCTAATCAACCCAACCCTGTGGGTTATCTGCCTCAAAATCCTCCACAACCGAGTCTGTCAGGACTATGTAATTATCTCTAGTCTACTTATGGTCCTACTGGTATATCTATGAGGCTTCCCCCTCAGAACTACCATTTTCCTCAAGTGAACCGACAGTTTCCTTTCCTGGCCACTTTGGATTTACCAGATTTTTCTAGGATTTTGAACCATCCTATTCTACACTCTCCTTATTGGCCCGTCATACTGACCAAACTACCGTCAGACATTCCTAAATTTGACGGTCGAGTGGGAGAAGATGCGAACAATCATGTTATGAATTTTCATCTTTGGTGCTCGTCCAACTAATTAATGGAGGACTCCATACGATTACGACTTTTCCAAAGAACTCTCACGGGTTCGACAACAAAATGGTACATCGAGTTACCATGAGGATTCTTTAAGGACTTTAACACCGTAGCCATGGCCTTTTTGACACATTACCAGTTGCCAATTCGATACAAGAAATGAACCAAATTTTTGAGTTCTTTTAAACAGTCCTCATCCACTCATATCTCTGATCACATTCATGAGTGGAGGAGGAGAAGACACTTGATCAAAGTCCCTCTTCCTGATCAACTGTTGGATGAGAATTTTACCAAATCACTCATTGGACCTATTTCCTATGATGTTACCATGGGAGGTGTTGTCACTGAAGAGAAGGCCATTAGTCATGCTTAGTATTTAGATCTTGTTTATTCACAAATGAGAAAACTTTACGAAGTGATCCCTAATGCTCCTTGTCTTTCCACAAACCCTACCCCAACACCTTCAAAAACTTCTCATGATGTTGATGCTGTGATTGGTACCTTTCATGCAAAGACTCAATATTCTCACTCCAGTCACACCAATCCCAAATATACTATCCCTAATGTACATAATTCTCCTACTCCTACTCCTTCTGCCGAAAAAACTACCGAAGTTGATTCGGTTCAATCTGCCTCTATCTGTAAAAATCAAAATAAAAAGAAAGGGAAGGGTAAGAATAAGGAGGATACAAATGACAATCAACCATCCGATAAAGCCAAAATGCAAATTTATGATGAGAAAGATAAATGTAAGCCTCGTTACCCTTGTCTTATTTGTGGTGATGACCATTATACGAAATATTGTCCATGACGTGCCGAGGTTACTAAGTTCCTCCAAGGGACCGAGAATCCTTCTAAACCTTCCCTCTTGTCAACACTATTTCCTTCTCAATAGCAAGCCCAATTGGTCATTCATGACCAACCCTCTCCTTATACTTCATTTTATGTCCTTATGTGTACTAGTGACTCTAAGAAGAACTAAGTTGCCATCGCAACTCGAGCCAAATATTACTCCCCGTTGAAGGAAAAAGTTGATGATATACCACCTTCGTTGGTTCAACCTTCTCCCCCAATTTCACCTCCAAACGTTCCTCTTCATCTCGAATGAGCGGGTCTCGATACAATTCTTCACTCTCCTCCAAAGGGCGTTGTTTGAAAGTCCTCATTTAATCCTCATGCATGTGCTGCCCAAAACTACAGTATTTTAGAAGACCTTGCACAAGCACCCTCTACTATGTCAGCTCTCGAAGTCCTTCAAAGTTGTCTCGATCAATGGAAGGCGATGTTAAAGGCCATTGGTGGAATTGACCCTACCGACACCAATTTGATAATCTTTGACTTGGAAGATCACATTCCAAGGCTTCCTCCTTAGTTAGCATTTCAGATCCAAGTTGTTGTTGAAAACAAGAATATCTGTAGAACTGTTATTGACGAAGGATCCTCGACTTGCATTATGTTTGTTACTTGTTCGAAAGCCATTGGCTCTCCTACAATCACTGAGTCACACAATACACTTAAGGCCTTCAATGGTACATGATTTAAACCTTATGATTTTCTTCCCTCATTGTCTATTACGTTGGAAGGTAAATCAGACAATGTAGAGGTTGAGGTCTTCGATGCACCTCTTAATTATAATGTTCTACTTGGTCGTAGATGGATCGATTCCATGTGCATAGTTGTGTCTACCCTTTTCCATGTGATCCATTTCCCGCACCAAGGAAAATTCGTTACTATTGACCAACTGGCCTTCTTTAATTCCGATTCTCATACTAGAAATGTTCCTTTTATCTCTAAGACACCTCCCGGTTATGATAATGTCGACGTGGGTCTGTTAAAATATTCAACCTTCATGGGTACATTTCCAATCCCACCACACGATATACCTCCTCCTTTTGTCACTTCGATTAACATGGTTCATGAAACCCCTGAGTCTTCTGACCCATGGATAGTACCCGTCCCTGGTGATTATCTTCGTTACGATGAAAAAATTCATTTAAGTCCATCCGAATCCGCTTATCAAGCTATTCAATTGGCAACCCCCTCTCCTCCTTCTCTCTATGATATATCTCTAGATCCATTTCACGCGATCTTTCCTACTGATGAGATGATCATGTCAGCCATGTCTATGGAAGATACCCCATGGGACGATGGACATCATCATTCTATCCCCTTCCTAGAGAACGATACCATAGATATTTACCAACGGATTTCGACTTTGTTGACCGTTGTTGTTGTTTCTTCAGTTCCTGAGTCAAGACACGATGTCTTGTACGAAGGGAATTTGAGTAAAATTTCACCTACCGTTCCTCTTCACATATCGATTAAACCCAGAGTCATGGAAAATGTTCATATCAGGGCGTCATGTTCTACCGATGAAGTCCAAATGTATAAATCCCTTTTCCAAGAATTCCTTGACATTTTCGCTTGGAGTTACGAAGAAATTCTAGGGTTTATCGCAAGGATTCACCCCATGACTGCATAGGGTTAAGCCTTACACATCAAGAAATACACAAAAAAAAGTTTATTTTGAAATTATGAGAGAGGTAGGGCTGAAGCTATCTGCTTGAATTGAAAAATCATATGAATTTATCCCTGCAAATCATCTTCCATATGCAGAAAAATAGATCATCCAAAAGCAATGTTTATCCTTTCAAGGATTTCAGGTGGAAGAATTTTATGAGAAAACATAGAACTGCAAATAGATAGACATGAAAATCCTTTTCAATAATACTATTGATACAGTAGAATAAGAATCATAATTTGAATATCCTTTTCAGAAGAGATTTAGCAACACACAAGGTAGAAGATCTCAAAGGATCCTCCTAAAAAATCCTCTCACACTTGTTGTTGAAGAAGAACAAAGCTTAAGAGTCAAAACAAAGAAAAAATATAGCTAAACATCACTTCCTTCTGCAAATGAATTCTTAACACAGAAAATGATAAGTTAGGCTATCTTCAAATTAATCTGTCAAGTACAAAAAGATAGCCTCTCGACCTCCCTTGGCTCATGAATCACTTTCTCCAAGAGATATTTCCTTCCTTAAATAGAAAATAGCATCCTCATAACCTTAGGAGGTTGAATCCCATCTCCTCCATTGTATTCTAAACCTTGGATATAGGTGGAAACAATCAAAGAGACAAAAATCCAACAAACTGCTAATTTTCAGGAATTTGTTGGAAGTCATTAATAAAATGTCTCCACCTCATTGCATGAGGCCTTTGCTGGAAATAAATCCTAGGTGTAGGTGTCCCTTGAAATCTTACTGATTCTTGAGAAGCCATTCAAATCCACCTTGATAGGTGGAAAACTCCCAACAAAGCGAATATCAAAACCGTGACCACTATAGAAAATTAGGTAGCGCCACTGTAAAACAATTGGTAGCGCCACTTCTATGTCTAATATCTCTCAAACCATAACACATTTTGAAAAAATGAGAGAGGTTTTTGTTATTTGTAATGTTATAAACAAAAACCTCCTCCAGTTTTAAAAAATACCTTGTCAATTTTTCACAATCCAAGCTTTAAATTAGTGACTCAAAATTGGCAGAATAGCTCTGCACAATTCAACCTCTACCATAATTTCGGTAGCACCTTTAGGTAGCGCCCGCCTGTGTGTCTGTGTGAAATTAGGTAGCATAAATCTATGGGTGATTTTTATGCTTGGAATCTTGTGAGAGTGTTTTCAATGCTTTTTATTGACACTTGACACCTTAACCAATCTTGTGCTAACATAGGATCCATAGGGGATAGAGTCCTCACTGTGGGGCTCTAAGAACTCTTGTAGTTTCGGTGCCTTATCCTTTGGGCTTGTGGATTCATTCTCTGATGCATCGTGCTGAAGACAGAATATTGACAACTTATATTACTCTATTTTCAAACAGAAAGCAAACACACTTTCTCTTGACGGAGCTTATTTATGTACAAAACCTAAGCTAACTGACTTTTACAATGGGCTAGGTGAAGGAAAACTTCCACCAAATCCATTCAAGAAACTTGCTGACATGAGTCTTTATAATGCCAATGATTGATAGCAGACAAGAGGAATATGACAATGGTTTGAAAAAATTTCCTATATCTCCTCTGACTGCTGCTGACACAATAAAGTTTACAGGTTCCAAAACATTTGAGAAATACAACTCCATATACACCCCTACAGGGTCATAAAAATGATGACAAAACACATGGGACTGATAGCATATTTCCTTTTCCACTTCAATTTGCTTACTGTAAGCTGTGGGTATAAGTGGAAGAAGGATTGACGTAGGTGGTTGTTGGTCCACTAATGACTGTTGATTTACTTCTGTCTGTGTATAAATGATCTCTTCATGTGCCTCAACTAAGGGCTTCTCCTGGTCAAATATTCAGGCTCTGTCTTCTGTGATAAGGCCAACCTCTGCATCATACTCACTGTCTTCATAGTGATCAAATATAGGATAAGCTTGCTGCTCATCATCACTAGAATATTCATCAAAAACAAGTTTCCCTTCACACCTATGATCAACCTCTAAAACAATAATTTCATTAAGAATATAATTGTTAAAAATATCCATTTCAGGAACAACAGTAACTGCTACTTCTAGTTGTTCATACACATGATTTTCATCTAAAACAAATTTTTGAATGCTGTCCTCTCCGAATACATGATTATTATTTATGCTTTCATTTGGACAATGAATAAAATCGTTTTCATCTTTATAGTCAACATAGTAATCTAACAAATCTTGAGCACAATCTACATATCCCTCACAATAGTTATGACAACTACTTTCAGAGGGATAAAACCTTTTGCAATGTTCATTGAATACTCTGTGGAAATCCTTCAAGGATGAAATGCTGGAAGGGGGTAACGAGAAATACCATTTATGTGCATCCCCATACAATGAATACATGAACATTTTCATCAATATATCTTCATGATGGATGTCAAGCTGCTACATCAAAGTATGAAATTATTAAACATGCTCAATAGGGTTGTCATCCTCACTTTCATGAAATATAGGCAACATATCTTTCCATTCATCAATAAAAGGCACATGATGTGGATAATCATCTATGGATAAGAAATTGAGTGGGGAAAACCTCCTAGCTAGGATAGCCTTCATAGCCATTTAATTGGACTCATTCAAGTGGAGTCACCAACAGATTCTGAACAATGGAGTCATCATGGTGAATGTGCAGTCTTGAAGGTGTCCAAATTCAGTCACCATCTAAAGCTGGAGCTGTGCAATGTTGTTCTTCCCAGGGAGATTTTCAATTTTCTCAAATCCGTCCCCGACAACAACGCCAAAAATGTTATCGCAATGAGTCACCCCATGAATGCATAGGGGTAAGCATTACACATCAAGAAATATGAAAATAAAGTTGATTTTGAAATTATGAGAGAGGTAGGGCTGAAGCTATCTAGTTGACTTGACAAATCATATGAATTTATCCCTGCAAATCATCTTCCATATGCAACAAAACAGATCATCCAAAAGCAATGTTTAGCCTTTCAAGGCTTTCAGGTGGAATACTTTTATGAGAAAACATAGAACTACAAATAGAAAGACATGAAAATCCTTTTGAAGAATACTATTGATACAATAGAAGAAGAATCATAATCTGAAGATCCTTTTCAGAAGAGATTTAGCAACACACAAGGTAGAAGATCTCAAAGGATCCTCCTAAGCCACCCTCTCACACTTGCTGTTGAAGAAGAACAAATATTAAGAGTCAAAACAAATAAAAAACATAGATAAACATCACTTCCTTCAGCAAATAAATTCTTAACACAAAAAATGATAAGATAGGCTATCTTCAAATTAATCTATCAAAGTTCAAAAACAGAGCCTCTCGGACTCCCTTGGCTCATGAATCCCTTTCTCTAAGAGATATTTCCTTCCTTAAATAGAAAATATCATCCTCATAACCTTAGGAGCTCTAATCCCATCTCCTCCATTGGATTCTAAACCTTGGAGATAGGTGGCAACAATCAAAGAGACAAAAATCGAACAAATTGCTAATTTTTAGGAATTTGTTGGAAGTCATTAATAAAATGTCTCCACCTCATTGCATGAGGCCTTTACTGGAGATAAATATTAGGTGTAGGTGTCCCTTGACATCTAACTGATCCTTGAGAATCCATTCAAATCCTCCTTGATAGGTGGAAACCTCCCAACAAGGAAAATATGAAAACCTTGACCGCTACATGAAATTAGGTAGTGCCATTGTAAAACAGTTGGTAGCATCACTGCGATGTCTAATATATCTCAAACCATAACATATTTTGAAAAAATGAGAGAGGTTTTTTCTATTTCGAATGTTATAAACAAAAACCTCCTCTAGTTTTCAAAAATACCTTCTCAATGGTTCATAATCCAAGCTTTAAATTAGTGACTCAAAACTGGCAGAATAACTCTACACAATTCAGCCTCTGCCAGAATTTTGGTAGCGCCTTTAGGCAGCCCTCGCCTGTGTGTCTGCGTGAAATTCGGTAGCATAAATACATGGGTTCTTTTGATGCTTGGAACCTTGTGATATTGTTTTCAATGCTTGTTCTTGACACTTGGCACCTTAACCAATATTGTGCTAACACTAGCTATTGATCCTTATATCGTTGTGCATGAGATTAAGACATATCTGGATGCTAAACCCATTCGATAGAGACTTCACTCAGTCCATCCACATAAAGCTGTTGTTATAAATCTTGAAGTTGAAAAAATTCTTAAAGTTGGCTTTGTCTTTCCTGTGGCTTTGGCTGACTGGGTACCCAATCTTGTTCCGGTAAATAAAAAACAAGGAACCAACCGCGTTTGTGTAGATTATAAGGACATAAATAAGGCTTGTCCTAAGGAAAATTACCCGACCACTTTTGTCGACCAGATTGTTGATGACTATGCCAAGAGTGAAATATTCTCTTTGATGGACGGTTTCTCCGACTATAATTAAATTAATATTTTACCTACGAACCAACACAAGACTGCTTTTATTTTCCCTTGGGGAACCTTCGCTTACCGGAAACTACCCTTCGGTCTCAAAAAGGTTGGTGCGACCTTTAAACGCACTATGTATTATGCATTTCATGATTTAAGCATATTGTAAAACCCTATCTAGACGATCTACCGTCGCATTCCATGTGTCGTCAAGATCACCCGACACATTTAAGGGCCATTTTCGTACATTGTCATTATTTTTGCATACGTTTGAACCCACACAAATGTGTTTTTTGTGTGGAGTCCATACAACTTCTTGGTTTTATCATGTCGATACACAAGATTCAGGTAGACCCTTTGAAGTTTGACTCTATTCTTAATCTATCTCCTCCCTCCACACTATGCCAACTCCAAAGTTTGCAAGGGAAGACAAATTTTTTACGTCGATTCATCCCCAATTACACTGAATTAATGAAACAATTCACTCGGATACTCAAGAAAGGTTACGAGTTTGTATGGGATGATACTGCAATCAAATATTTTGAGGCTTTAAAACTTTCCTTAACCCGTACACCATTACTGTTTCCCCCTGACTATAGTCGAGATTATTTCCTCTACTTAGCTGCTTCGGACTCTACCATTTCCATGGTTTTAGTTCAAGAGGATAACTCACACGATGAACATGTGATATATTATTTGATTCAAAGTCGAATGAATACGAAAACCAAATACCTACATGTGGAGAAACTGGCCTTGGCAGCTGTTCAAGCTGTCCAACGTTTTCGTCACTGCATCTTATTACGCAGGACCATAATTATTTCCAATTGCAACCCCATGAAACATATCCTCACTCGACAATTGCTTGGGGGCAAGTACTCCAAATGAATAGTGATTATCCAAGAGTTTGACTTGGAGTTTAAACGCACCAAGTCTAATAAATCTTTGGTTTTTTATGAATTGATATGTGACCTTCCCTCCACTGAGAAAAAAAAATGTGGCAGAGGATTCCTTACCTGACGAGTCCCTCTTTCTGATCAGTTCTAATGATGTATGGTACAGAGATATCATCATATATCTTCAGACTAAATTTTTTTGGCCTGATCTATCTAGTACACACCATCGTCATATATGGTATCAAGCCCGTCAATACATCATCTTTTGTGATACCCTTTACCACTGTGGTATTGATTCAATTTTTCGACGCTGTCTCACCTATGATGAAGTTGAGAAAGATTTGAATGATTGTCACTCCGAAGCATGTGGCAGTCATATGTATGGGTATGCCACTTCCCAAAATATATTACGAGAGGGTTATTTATGGCCTTCTCTGTTTAAGGACTGCATTACTACTGTTCATAAATTCCATGCTTGCCAAACTTATAATAACAAGATAAGATCTCACCTTGCTCCTCTTCACCCTGTAGTTTTCGTTGTTCTATTTGCTAAATGGGGCATTGAATTCATGACATGTAACCCTCAATTGGCTGGGGGGCATGGATACATTATTGTAGCTATGGATTATTTCACTAAATGGGCCGAGGCGATGCCTAAATTTGATAACACCAGGAAAACTTCAGCATTGTTCATATGCAATCATATCATTACTAGATTTGGTGTCCCCAAAGCTATCATTACTAATCACGGTAGTCATTTTTGAAATTTTATGATGTCTGAACTTACTAACAAGTTGGGTCTTCTCCATATAAGATCAACCCCCTATTATCCACAGGCCAATGGCTAGGTTGAAACAATCAACAAGGTTCTCATTACCATGCTTCAACGGATGATAGGAATTCATAAGACGAATTGGCACACGATGTTGTTCTTAGAATTATAGGCCTATCGGACATCTGTTAAGAGTGCCACATGATTCACACCTTTCCAACTAATCTATGGTATCGAAGCAATTTTTCTGATTGAATGTGAGATACCATCTTTGAAATTATTCGTTGAACTTCTCCCTAACACCACTGCTGAAGAGGAAAGTCTTTTGTATTTGATGCAATTAGAAGAAACCCGTTGTGATGCCACCTTAGTCATTGAAACTCAGAAGAAACATGTTAAATCCCAATACGACAAGCATGTCAAGCCACGTATTTTTTCTGAAGGTGATCTAGTTCTTCTTTACGAGCAAGATCATGATTTGCTAGGGGTCGGTAAATTCGAGCCCATGTGGAGAGGGTCTTATATTGTGAAACGAGTGTTGGAGAAGGGAGCTTATGAGCTGGTTGATTATGATGGAACCCCTTTGAGTGAAACCATAAATGGGCTTTACTTGAAGAAGTACTATGCTTAAGTCATTTTTGCATGAGTGCTTGTATTTTAGTGTATAAAATTCTTGTGTACTCTTTCGTTGTTTGGTTTCAACCTTTAGCTTCTTACCTCAGTTGTGCTTGGTTTTTAGATGTTGGTGTCTTCACTACCCTACCTTGGCTTCGATGATGGTGCTAGTCGCAGTTCTCAAAACTTAGCATCCACTTATTGGGAAATCTATGCACCTATGGATGAATTGATTAGTCTACATGGTGTTTGCCTTGGTCGTGCAACTAACAATATCACAGAATATAGTGCTGTCATCGAATTATTGACCGACAATGTTTCACTTGGAATCCGTCACCTTATTGTACGACTTGATTCACAGTTAGTAGTCTTACAGTTGAATAATGTTTACTCCATTCGAAGTCCTACGTTGTTAAGGGTATACTTACAAATTCGCCTCTTGGAACGTCATTTTGATTACATTGAATATCAACACATTCCTATATGTCTAAATGCATTAACAAATGATTTGGCTAATTATGTGTTAGACAGACATTTGAGACATTTATAAAATCCAATCACACTTTGTATATACATCAAGTAAGCCGGTAGAAACCTCATATATATATAATGATAAAATTTTTACAAAAAGTGTTTTTGTCTGAAGACCAAAATATAAAAAATGTGAAGCACATGGCTTCATATACAATAGAGCATCAAGGATGCTGCTCTCTATAACATGTGACTGCTCATGCCACTCTATGGAGCATTTGGCTGATGGAAGCAGACACACCCACTATGTGGCGCTGATAATACCTCGGGATATCATCAATGGAGGCATCTGGGATGTTCATCGTGAGCCCCTCTAGATTCTGCTCTAGGATCTCATAGTCAGAAGCAACTACTCCTGCTATGTCATCTCTCTCCCTTTGCCTCTGGATGGGGGATGAGCTGGGAGGACAATTAGGTCCCACATCTGCATCATGAAAGAGAATTTGATTAGTCATCAGATAAAGAACATAAAAAATATTTTATATTAAAAATCACAAAACATCATAAAAAAAATGTCCTTCTTACCTATGTCCCCTCATTGGGAACCCTCAGGAAGAGATAAGTCTGGATCTCCTCGGAATTCTAATACAACATAGGCATAGTCATCGACCATGAGCATCTGAGTTCTCAAACAATCAAAGAAGACATAGTTATATCTAACGATGGGACTGGCTGCATGCCATGCCATGAGGTCGACCCACCTCTTCATTCTCAAATCCCATGGGGAAGGTATACCCCACGCAAAAATGGGACCCTCTCTAAGAAGAAGGATACCAAAATCAACCCGTATCCAAACTGTTTCAGATCACCACTCCTGCACTTGGTCAATTGTTTTTCATACTCTGTAGAACCCCTTCACACCAGTTGAATACTCACAGCTCCATGCACTCCAACGCATACTAAAAATATCTATGAAGAGCCATATGGGGAGCTACATTCCCTACCATGTGTGTGATGGTATAGAGGATAGTCCATAGAGGCAATTCTCGAACATATCTTATAGAAACTTTACCGCTATGCTTCTGAGTATCTGGCACACAATGTGCACTAATATAGTGGTTCATAAGCTCACCGCCTCCTCTGCTACCTATAAGCATTACTTGGGACCCACAATGAGATATCCCAGTCAAGAAGCAAATATCCTCGATATATATCATAAGAATGTGAGAACTGATGCAGCCCCCCCTACTCCCTCATAGGTCTGCGCGACCTCCCGGTCAAAGGATATTCGATTCTTGAGTCTAATGACTCTCTAAAACCTTAATGGTTTCCTTCTGTATCAAGACACAGGCCCTTTCGACTTCCTTGGTGCAGGTATGATAGCACTCATGACCTTCCCTTTAGATCTACTGTGAAACCTCAAAGTACTGAGTGATAACTCCTTTTCAGATAATCCCTCTCTTGAATGTGACCTTAGGCGAAGACCACGCGATTGCGGGCCTGGTCACAAGTGGTTTGAAGTCAAAATAATTTTGGGCCCACAATCCTCTTCAAGCTTCCATGTGTCCTTCTGAATAAACCACAGTTTGAATTGTGGCCCACCCTCGATATTTTAAACTCTGTGCAACTCTTGTCCCTGCAATGCTACAGGATCATCAATCTCACGATCTTGATGATACTTCCAAACTGGCGGTTCAAATCTTCTCTTTCCAGATCGATGTACTAGATCTGTCTCTCCGAGATCAATGGATGTGATCTCTTCGCAATTCCAAACTTCAGGAATTTTAAATATCAAGCCAAGCTCCTTCTGTACTCCAATCCCTTGAAGCTGATGATATATTTACACTTGTCCTGCTTGATCAATGGTTCTTCTCCCACTTCGGATGTTTGACCTTTCCACTCAGATCAACGGTCCTGTGACCCCCTTCTCGATCGACGGTCAAAATCTCTTTCAGGTTTTGGACTTTGGGTCTTTCAGATATCAAACTTCACCCCTTGATCTGACAATCATGAATTACTTTGGGCCTTTACCCAGAGTTCTTGGATCTATGCCACCTCTCCTTTCTGAACTCTTATGGCTCAGATTCACTTCAGGTGATCCGATGGCTGAGACACACTTCGGGTTTCTGGAACTTCAGAATTCAGAAATATCGATTCTCAAACCTTTCCCTCTCCTGTTTCTTTTATTTGAAGCTGCTAATCCTCTGACGTGTGTCTCCTCCGAGATCAACGGTTGCGATCCCCTCGCGTCTTCGGGGTTCGACGGTCTTAGTTCTCAACTCTTGTGAGTTTTCTCTCTCCTTTATGTGTGAAGTGATAAGGCTTGTGCACTTAAATATGATCAAATGAATGTTGATCCTTTACACAGTAATCCAATGGCTACTTTCGTTCCTCCCTCCTGAACTTCTGATCTCTCTATGACTTAGAAGAGTTTCTAAATGTTCAAAGGTTTCAAACCTTTGCTCCTCCTATGAGTCCAATTATTGAATATCGTCCACACTTCTGGGAAGTGTTATTACTTCTGAGATTTGTCCTTAAATGGATTTCAATTTCCCATGTACACCTTGCATTATTGGGTTTTCGATAACTCATATCAAAGGATTTCTTAAAAAAATATTCTTCTCTCCCACCCGACATTCCTTTGGTTTGGATTCTTCGACATTTGGTCATTTCACGACGCTATGCACACCTTGCACGCAGTATAAGTTTCCTTTGTTCTCTCTGAACTTATCTAAGTCACTCCGAGACTCAGTTGACACACTCCTTGCGTCCGAGATTCACACCTTGCATACGAGTATCAGAAGAGAAACAATTGAAACTCATCTAGTTTCATCATGAACTCATACAGTCAACCTCTCAAAAAATCATACATGAACGAAAATGAAAATAACCATACACACAAAATATCACATTCATTTAATCACACGTTAAATAAACACAATCCAAGGATTCAGGACAATTATGTCTGTTCTATTCATTCATGAAAATAAATTACATAATGTTTCTTCAATTCTACTCTGTTCTATTGATCTCTCTGATGTCTATCTCTTTCTCTCTATTCTATCTATTCTATTACAATGAAACAATGAAAGACTATCTAAGGACTAGCTCCACAAGCTCTCTTGTCCTATCTGAAACCTATCCTATCAAACTCTTAGCGGTTACTTACTCTGTTCTATTACAATAACTAAGAGTTATTGCCAGATAAGAGTCAACACTCAATATATGCAATCCCTTATAGTCCTTCATGACTTTACAAACAAGTTACATTTTTAAAATGTTGTTTACAAAATATCTCAACAACTCAATTTAATTATGAGTTAGTTTATGATTTGAAATTATGTCATTGTTGAGATGTTGATCCTTTGCCTCCACGCTTGCGTTTTGAATTTGAAGGAGATTCTTTTGCATCATACTCTAGTTAAAATTTTCATGGAATCAGGTTCTGTGACCCGTCTTTCATCTTCCATTGGATGATCTTTCCATTTCACTAAATATTTAGGATATGTCTTTCTCCTGGTCTTCTTTCCATCTCGTTGTTCAATGATTTTCTCCATATGAGGTTTTTCTGTTGTGGTCAATTGTTCTTCCCATTGAACATATTTCTGATCATTCGATTCTCTTGCCTCATCTCTCCTGTAACGATATAGGTCTGCACCATTGAATATCAGTGATATCCCAACATTGTCCGACAACTCAATTTCATAAACATTGGTTGTGAATTTTCTGAGAATCCTCCATGGTCCTATCTTCTTCATATTCAACTTGTTATATGTTCCCCTTGGAAATCTTTCTTTTATAAAATGAGATAAAACTTCATCTCCAACCTCGAATTGAACTTATCTCCTCTTTTGATCAACTCTCCTCTTGTATTTATGGTTGTTGTTATGTAGCAGGTCTCTGACTTTTTCATGGAGTTTCTGCATTTCTGTTGCAAAATCTTCTTCTCCAGCACTTCTGAACTCATACTAATTCAAATATCTCAAATCTGTAATCCCTCTTGGCTGTATACCATACACAATTTCATATGGACTTTTCCCTGTGCTCCTGCTCACTGAATTGTTGAATGAAAATTATGCTTGTGCCATAATCTGATCCCATTGACGACCTTTCTCAGTGACTAAAATTCTCAACAAGTTTCCCAGACTCTTGTTTACTAATTTAATCTATCCATCTGTTCATAGGATGATATGTTGAACTAAAGGACAAGTTCATCCCCAACCTCTTCTATAGAGTCCTCCAAAAATGCCCTACAAATTTGGTGTCCCCGTCTAAGACTATTCTCCTCGACAACTCATGTAGTCTCACTACTTCTCTAAAAAAAAAATTGGTGATGTGTGTAGCATCGTTTGTCTTCTGGAATGGTATGAAATGTGCCATTTTTGAAAATCTGTCTACCACAAAAAATATGGAATTTCTCCTTTTTGAGTTCTAGGCAATACCAAAGCAAAATCCATACTGATTGCATCCCACGACATTTCTATAATTGGTAATGGCTGATACAAACCAGTGTTTTGTTGTCTTCCCTTTGCATACTGACAAATTATGCATTTGTTCACAAAAATTTTCACTTCTACCCTCATTCTCAACCAATAATACAAATTACTCAGTTGTGCAAATGTCTTATCATGATCAAAGTGTCCAACTAAACCTCCGTTGTGTTTCTCCTTCAACAAATTATCTCTCATTGAGCATTTCGGTATGCACAATTGACTTTCCTTGAACAATAATCCATCCTGGATCAAATATTCAGTCCATGGGCTTCTGTCTCCCAACAAAGGATTCTTGCATGCCTCATAAGCTTCCTTAAAATATACGTCTTCTTTATACATCTCCTTGAGGTGTTGAAACCCTAAGGTTTCCACTTGGAATTCTTGTACAATCAAACTCCTCCTGCTCAAAGCATCTGCAACTTTGTTAGCAGTTCCAACAATATGTTTAATTACAAAAGTACATTTTTTCATAAATTCTACCCATTTTGCATGTTTCTGATTCAACTTTTCTTACCTAGTAATAAACTGCAAAGCTTGGTTATCACTGTACAAGACAAATTCTTTAGGAATTAGATAGTGTCTCCACTTCTTCAAAGTTTGAATCACTGCATAAAATTCTTTGTCATACGTGGAATAATTGTTCTTGGCATCATTCAAATTCTCATTGAAATAAGCAACTGGACTATTATCCTAACTCAATACTACTCCAATAGCTAATCCACTCACATCACATCTCACCTGAAATGTTTTTCCAAAATCTGGCAAGACCAGAATTGGTTGTTCTGTGATCTTCTCCTTCAACACTTTGAAACCTTTTTCAGCTTCCTCTATCCAACTAAAGGAATTGTGTTTATTCTTCACAGTGTCCAACATGGGTGCACATATACCACTGAAAGTTATGATAAACTTTCTATAAAAGCTTGCTAACCCATGAAAACTTCTTACCTCAAATATGTTGCTTGGCGATGACCATTCTTTGATTGCTCTCACCTTTTACAGATCCATATTCAATTCATTTGAAGAGATAAAAAAACCCATGTAAATGTGTTGAACTTGCACAGAATATATCTATCTAGAAAATACCACACATATTTGTAGAGAGAAATTGAGAAAGAAGAAGCAAGAGAGAAAGAATTAGAAGAATTCTCATTAAACATTTCCACACTCAAAGAGTGAACAATTTACAATAGATATAGGATACATGAGTAACTAATGAGCCATAGTGGTGGTCTAGAGTAATATGGACACACACCAACAATTATGGGAGTGAACTGCCACCTAGTTTAGTCTCTGAGGTAGTTATGGGAGTGAACTGCCACCTAGCTGAGTTAAATAGTCAACTAGTCTTCAGTTAATTGACTGAACAGAGAGTAGTGAGGAGTTAACTCAGGGAATCAAGTGTAATGCATTAGTTTGTTGATGATCCCAAGACAAGTGCGCATTATCATGGTGATGATCCCAATGTTGCATGGTGACAAAACCAATGGAACATCTAAACTCAACTCAACTAGTCAAACTGAAGTGTCAACTGAAAGAGAATATTCTCTAGGTGGAATATTCTCTCCTAAAATATAGGATACTGGATAATGACTTATTATGACTAATAAAAAGGAAAAACCTTAGGAAAAATAAATCCTAGGTGTGTTTAAGTAACTCCAACAACACAAATATATGAGTTCCTTCTTCATAAAAGAGATTTTCTTCAGATTTATCAACAACTTCTCTTACTGCAATGTTTCCATCAATGATGTCAAATGTCTTAATTGTTCTCCCTTTGTCTTACTGAATATTAGTATGTCATCTAGATATACTATGAAAAATTTCCCTATGAATTCCTTCAATACTTCATTAATCAATCTCATAAATGTGCTCAGTGCATTTGTCAACCCAAATGACATGACCAACCATTCAAACAATCCTTCATTTGTCTTGAATGCTATTTTCCATTCATTTCCCTCTCTCATTATTATTTGATGATATCCACTCTTCAATTCTATCTTGGAAAAATAGATTGCTCCTCTCAAACAATCCATCAAATCATCCATCCTTGGTAAAGGAAATCTGTACCTAATGGTTATCTTGTTGATGGCTCATGAATATGTACACATTCTCCATCCTCCATCCTTCTTTGGACTTAACACAGTTGGTACTGCGCATGTGCTTAGGCTTTCCCTGACTAAACCTTTATCCAACAACTCTTGGACTTGATTTTTGACTTCCTCATTCTCTCTAGGTGTCAACCTATAAGCTTCCTTGTTTGGTAAACTAGCTCCTGGAATAAGGTCAATAAGATGGCTGATACTCCTAATGGGTGGTAATGAGTGAGGTAACTCATCCACTACTATGTCAGCAAAGTTTTCTAATAGTTCTTGGATTCCTATAGGAAAATATTCTACATAAGTATTCATAAGGATAACTCTAGGCTTCCTCACTACAACAAACTGCATTTCTTTCTCCTTCTTGACTTCATTCAAGAGTTCCTTCCCACTCATGAGAAGTATGATTGAACTAGCTTCCCTCTTTTGCTATTTGTCTTCTATGGGTAACAACATATGTGTCCTACCATTCTTCTCTAGGGTATAAGTATTATTTCTCTCATCATGAATAAATTTTCTGTCAAACTGCCACGGTCTTCAAAATAAAATATGACAAACATCCATAAGAATTAGATCACACAATATTTCATCCCTATAACCTCCTATTTTAAATTCAACTTGGCATTGTTGACTTACCATTACTTGATGTCCTTTCTGCAACCATGATACCTTGTATGGTTTTGGATGTGCAGTTGTATTCAACTCCAGTTTCTCCACCATCTCTGTGAATACTAGATTGTCAGTGCTCCCACTGTCTATGATCACCTTGCAAACTCTGTCTTTCATATTGCAAACAGTTCTGAATAGACTTGTTCGCTAAACTGGTTCCTCCATATCCTTCTCTGGTTTAAGAAGAATATTCCTCATCATGAGGTTCCTTCCTCATTTTGCTTCTTCTTCTTCCACATGATTCTGTGCTTCAAAAATGTGTGCTTCACCTCCCCCTTCGTTCTTTCTCTCGGGACATTCCCAATACTTGTGCCCTTGTTTTCCATAGGTATAACATCTAAATATGCCTCCTCTAGATCTTCCTCTTCCTCTTCCTATGGAAAAATAAATTCTTCCACCACGTTGTCCTTCCTTAGAAGTTCCACATTTCTCATGGTGACTATGCTGTTTTTCATCTTCATGCTTTTGATTCTAGAACTTCTCTCTGGTGATTCCCTTACCTCTGCTTGAGTTTCCTCCTTTGCTTCATTGGCTTTATTTCCTTGCCAATTTCTCTTCAGCTTTCAAGGCTGCTTGATAATCATCCTCGACTGTACTAACCGAAATCATGATGATCTCCTCTTGGATTTCATATCTCATCCCATTGATATATCTAGCTGTCTTTTCATCCTCATTTTCTTTCTGTCCAGCCCTGATGTTCAGTCTGTAAAATTCCTCAGTGTACTCCTTCACTGATAAGATTTTCTATTTCAGGTTTTGTAATCTTTTGAATAGATTGATTTGATAGTCCTTTGGGATATATTTGGATTTCATCTTGGCTACCATCCTATCCCAGTTTTTAATTTTCTGCTTACCATTGCTCCTGCGTTCGACTTGCAGTTCATCCCACCATAGCGCTGCATGACCTTTCAGTCTTGTCACTGCATGCTTTGCCATCTTGTCTTCTTTGATCTTTTCGTAATTGAAGTATTTGTCCATAGCACGTACCCAATATAACAATTCTCCAACTTCCAAATTGCCTTCATACATTGGTACCTCTATTCTTGCTCTGGCTCCTATCTTTGAAACAACTTTTATCAAGCGATCTTGTGGAACATCCTCTGCTACATTTTATTCGACCTCTTCTTCTTCACTCTCATCTTCACTGATATCTCTAGTGTTTGGTGCTCTCCTCTGTGTTTTTTCCATGGCATCTAGTCTCATTCAGAGTCACCTCATTTATTCTTCCATTTCTGCATTCATTCTACGCCTTCTGGGTGGCATCATTTCACTGCATCACCTACAAACAAAAATCAAATTCTTTATACCAAAAATGATATCAATTTACATCCTTTATCCTTTTTTGTCTGTCTGCAAACAAACTCAATATTAGATTTGATACCACCTGATGCAACCCCCTCTACTCCCCCGTAGGGCTGCATGACCTCCTAGTCAAAGGATCTCCAATTCTTGAGTCCGATGACTCTCTCAAACTTTAATGGTATCCTTTCGTATCAAGATAGAATCCCTTTCGGCTTGGTGCAGGTATGATAGCACCCGCGACCTTCCCTTTCGCACTGCTATGAAACCTCAGAGTACTGAGCGATAAATCCTTTTCAAATAAGCCCTCTCTTGAATGTGACTTTGGGATATGACCATGCAATTGTGGGCGTGGTAACAAGCGGTTTGAAGTCACACTATTTTTGGGCCCGCAATCCTGTTCAAGATTCCATGTGTCCTTCTGACGAAACCAAGGTTTGAATTGTGGCCCACCCTCGATATTTTAAACTCATGAAAATATTGTACCCTCAATGCTATAGGATCATAGATCTCGCAATCTTGATGATACTGCCAAACTGGTGGTTCAAATATCCTCTTTCCTGATCGATGGACCAGATCTGTGTCTCCGAGATCAACAGATGTGATATCTTTGCAATTCTGGACTTCGAGAATTTGAAATCTCAAGCCCAACTCCTTCCATACTCCAATCCCTTGGATTTGACAATGTATTGACACCTATCCTTCTTGATCAACGATTTTTCTCCCACTTCGGATGTTTTACTCCTCCACTCAGATCAATGGTCCTGTGGCCCCCTTCTCGATCGATGGTCGAAATCTCTTTCGGGTTTCAGACTTCGAGTCTTTCAGATCTCAAACTTCACCCCTTGATATGATGATGACGAATTACTTTGGGCCTTTACCCAAAGTGATTGGATCTATGCCACGTCTCCTTTCTGAACTCTGATGGCTCAAATTCACTTCAGGTGATCCGATGGATGAGACTCACTTCGGATTTTCAGAACTTCGGACTTCAGAAATATCTATTCTAAAACCTTTACCTCTCCTATTGATTTTATCTGAATCTGCTAATACTCTGACGCATGTCTCCTCCTAGATCAACGACCACAATCCCCTCACGCCTTCAGGGTTCGACAGTCTGAGTTGTCAACTGTTGTGAGTTTTCTCTCTTCTCTGTGTGCGAAGCGCTAAGGCTCGTGGACTTCACTCTGATCAAACGACTATTGATCCTTTACACAGTGATCCAAAGGCCACCATTTTTCCTCCCTCCTAAACTTCTGATCTCTCTGTGACTAAGAAGATTTTCTAAGTGTTCAAAGGTTTCAAACCTTTGCTCCTCCTACGAGTCCAATTATTGAATCTCATCCACGCTTCTTGTAAGTTTTATTCCTTCTGATCTTTGTCCTTAAATGGATTTCAATTTCCCATGCATGCCTTGCATTCTTAGGATTTCAATAACTCAGATCAAAGGATTTATTAAAAACAAATTCTTCTCGCCCACCTGGAATTCCTCTGGTTCAGGTTCTTCGACGCTTGGTTGTTTCACGATGCTGTGCACACCTTGCACCTAGTCTAAGTTTCCCTTTTTCTCTCTAAACTTCTTTGAGTCACTCCGAGACTTAGTCGACACACTCCTTGTGTTCAATATGAACACCTTGCATATGAGTATCAGAAGAGAAACAATTGAAACTCATCCAGTTTCGTCACGAACTCATACAATCAACCTCTCAAACAATCATACATGAACAAAAATGAAAATAACTATACACATAGAATATCACATTCATTTAATCACACGTTAAATGAACACAATCCAAGGATCTAGAACAATTTTGTCTGTTCTATTCATTCATGAAAATAAATTTCATAATGTTTCTTCTATTCTACTCTGTTCTACCGATCTCTCTGATCTCTATATATTTCTCTCTATTCTGTTTGTTCTATTACAATGCAACAATGAAAAACTATCTAAGGACGGGCTCCACGAGCTCTCTCATCCTGTCTACAACCTATCCTATCAAAATCTTAGCAGTTACCTACTATGTCCTATTAAAATAACTAATAGTTATTTCCATACAATAGTTAACACTCAATATCTGCAATCCATTACAGTCCTCAATGACTTTACAAACAAGTTACATTTTTAAAATGTTGTTTACAAAATATCTCAACAAGTCGATTTAATTCTGAGTTAATTTCTGATTTGAAATTATTTCATTGCTGAGATGTTAATCCTTTGCCTCCACGCTTGCATTTTGAATTTGAAGTCGATGCTCCTGCATCAAGCACCCACACGAAATTCCTGCTTGTTCACATCCCACGTGTGAACTAGGTACTTGAGTAATCTCAACTGGGCCCTCATACCCTGGATTTTGAATAATTTCAATAGTCGACACTGCCGGAGGGCCATTACCGTTCCTAAGTCATTCTAAGAAAAATATTCTCCATCCTCATGTTCTCTCTCATGCCATTCCAACATTTTTACCGTGGAAAACTGTCAATGGAACATTAAAGAGAGATTAACATCTTTATATTCTTCTGTGGAAACTTTTTATTGGCAAATGCATCTCAAAAAACTTTTTGAACTGCGCACGTCGTAGGCCTGGGCACCCGTAGTGTGCGGAGTTGTCGCAGGATGGATATAGAGCCACTTGCGACGATCTTAGATCATCGCAGGGCACGATATAGGGCACCTGTGACAACCTCCACGCATAGGTACCCTTGAAAATGTAACTCAAAAAGTCATTTTTAACCATTAAAAAGCAAAATTTTGATCCATGAAAAGTTGAAAGAGATGAAAATTACATGTTCTGGGGAGACCATTCTTCAATTGATCAACTGTGCCCTCCGCAATCCGCAATGGAAAATTGAGGCAAATTGGGTGTTTTAGAGAAAGGTTTGGGTGAAATAACAAATGGAATAGTGAAATGAAGTTTTTACCCATTTTTATTGATTTTTTCACCTTTTCGTTTATATTTTATATATTTTACCTAAATCCTAAAGTCCTAATGACCTCACAAGTGTTTTTTTTTTTGTAGATGAAAAGTCTAGGAGTGAAACATTGGAACAAGGATTCGTTTTTGGTCTATTTTTATACATTTTTCGCATGTACATATCCTTTTAGGGTTTTTTCAGGAAAAAATCCGAGCTTAGTTTTTGTACTTTCTCATGCTCATAAATCAATGAGAATGTATCCGAGTACACTTTTATCATTTTTTCAGACTCGTAGTGGTAACACGAAAAACATAAACCATGGAGTATCCTTTAAGCTCTTTTCACGCTCCATAAAATTGAAAAGATTGCTGAACGACCTTGTTCTTTTCACGTTCGTAAAAGTATTTGAAGAAAACATATGACGGGTGGTAGGTTATCACTTTTTCGGTATCGTCAAATTAATTTACAAAAAATGACATGATGGAGTTCTCTTTAAGTGTTTTTCAGACTCTCTAAACATGAAAAACCCATGAATTTTCTTTCTTTGGACTCATTAAATAAACATCGAAAGACCCATATGGGACCGAACCACTCCTTCCTAGGGTTTGTTTAATGTACTCTGAGGGACTCATTCGAAGGATGAGCTTACATCAACAAGCATATGTTATCCTCCTCAATCTTGTGTAAAAATTGTTAGGGCCACACAATGTATCTTTTTGCCCATACTTTTTGCCATTATTATACCCTTGATCACCTGTATTTAGACTCATATTATCACTTCATCTGATCATTCCAAGGTATACAACGTCCTTTCTCATTACTATATGCTTAATCTATTTTGCATAATATTTTACATTACTTTTGTACTTAACCATTGATTAGACTGCAGACTAGCATTCAAAGCCTGTTGCTGAAACACAGTCCAGTATGCAGATGCTGAAACATGGAGCCGTTACACAGTCTGAAGTCCCTGCTGCTGAAACACAGTTCAGGTCGCAGATGCTGAAACGCGGAGTTGTTACACAGACCGAAGCCCCTGCTGCTGAAACACAGTCCAAGGTCCCTGTTGCTGAAACACAGTCCAAGGCCCCTGGTGCTGCAACACAGAACTGTCATACAGTCCGGAGTCGCAGAGGCTGAGACACATAGCTGCTACAAAGCTTAGAGCTGCAGATGCTGAAACACAGAGGAGACCGCCAGAACCAACGATGCTGAAACACAAGCCATTACAGTTAGCGATCAAGGCCGACACAGTCAAGAGCGCAATTCACGTGGATGAAACAGCCCGTGAATTGCGATGCTGAAACAACATCAGCAACGATGAGAAGGAGCTGTTACACCAGCCGTAACAACAATACCTTGTTTAGTTCCTGTATTAGCATTCGGTTGCGTGAGAATAGGACGTCCTATGCTAATTTAGAAAGAAGATCCGATTTAGGATAGGATTCAGATATGCATTGTAACGATTGTATCGAAGGGATTTCCTCTTTAAATAAGAGGAATTCACCATTCGAGATATCCAGGTTTTGATGTATTGAAGCAACTCCAGAGAAGCGGGACGTATTCTATTCCTTCAATTTGTAATGTGATATTTCGACAGATGAATATAAGACTGCTTTGAGTACCCTTCTTTAGCTTTTCGTTTAGGGGAATCTTGTGAGAAGGGAGGGCCCACCTTCTTCACAAGATTCACCCATTAGTTAGGAGTGTGTTAAGTATAATTTCTGTTCATGCTTTGTTTAACTGTCGTTTGCTGAAACACTGCTTTTAATGGATTTCGCTTTGCTGAAACACTACTGACTCTGTCTTAGTTTAATTGAATGGAATCTGTAATTATTTTTATCAGCAATCTCGTGTGATGATTTTATGAGGTTAGCAGAGATTTGGTTAAAGGTTCCTGCTCAGACAGAAAGGGATCGAAATATCATACCCTCTGTAGAATTCAATTACTACTGCAAGTATGCTAGCCAGAGGTCCAGTTAAAAGGTTCCTTCTCAGATAGGAAGGAATCCAAATATCTCGACTTCTGTAGATTTCATTTACTGCTGCAAGAGTTCTAGCCAGAGATTTGGTTAAAGGGTTCCTGCTCAAACAGGAAGGAATCACAACACCTTGTCTTCTGTAGATTTCATTTACTGTTGCAAGTGTGCTAGCCAGAGATTTGGTTAAAGGATTCCTGCTCAGACAGGAAGGAATCACAACACCTTGTCTTCTGTAGATGTCATTTACCTCTGCAAGTGTGTTAGCCAGGGATTGGGTTAAGGGTTCCTGCTCAGAAAGGAAAAGAACCAAAAACACCCTGTTCTCTGTAGACTTTTATTGATGCTAGTCAGGAAATGGGTTAGGGATTCCTGCTCAGACAGGAAGGGATTAGACTGCCCTGTTCTCTGTAAACCTCAGCCCCACGAGTGTGCTAAACAGAAATAAGGCTCAAGGCTCCTGCTTAGAAAGAAAGGAACTAGGTGTCTTTGTTCTATGTTAGATAGAGTTAATTGTTTTCTGCATTACTGTTTTCATGAAAGAGTGTTAGTACTGAGTCTCTGTTTGAGAGTAAGGGTCTTGTAGAATAATTGTTCTTTCCCATTGCAGTGTTACTTTAATGTAATCCAAGATTCTTAGATTGAACTTTAAAGAATTGCAACAGGGGAATTACTTTCCTGTGATTTAATTCAGAGCTTTAGTTCATTCAAGCAAGAATTTCTTTACTACAACACTAAGTTGCTTTTGGAATTGAGCATATACAATGCGTGGCTATCTTTGAAATAAAAGACTTCCCTGGGTTGATAATTTATGTATCACTTGATTGTTTAAATCAATTAAGCAATTATAGTGACCAACATTTTGGCGCCGTTGCTAGGGAAGATAGCTATAGATTTCAGAAAGCACTTGTGATTTCTTTTTCTTTAGATAAAAAGAATGCAGGAAAAGAACCAAAAACACCCTGTTCTCTGTAGAATTTTATTGATGCTAGTCAGGAACTGGGTTAGGGATTCCTGCTCAGACAGGAAGGGATCAGAATTCCCTATTCTCTGTAAACCTCAGCCCCACGAGTGTGCTAAACAGAAATAAGGCTCAAGGCTCCTGCTTAGAAAGAAAGGAACTAGGTGGCTTTGTTCTCTGTTAGATAGAGTTAATTGTTTTTTGCATTACTGTTTTCATGAAAGAGTGTTAGTACTGAGTCTCTGTTTGAGAGTAAGGGTCCTATTCTCTGATTGCAGAATAGTTGTTCTTTCCCATTGCGGTGTTATTTTAATGTAATCCAGGATTCTTAGATTGAAGTTTAAAGAATTGCAATAGGGGAATTACTTTCCTGTGATTTAATTCAGAGCTTCAGTTCATTCAAGCAAGTGTAAATAGTATGAATTTCTTTACTACAACACTAAGTTGCTTTTGGAATTGAGCATATACAATGCGTGGCTATCTTTGAAATAAAAGACTTCCCTGGGTTGATAATTTATGTATCACTTGATTGTTTAAATCAATTAAGCAATTATAGTGACCAACAAAAATAAAGAGGTACTCACCAGAAATGGTGGGAGAAAATTGGGAAAGGAATGTGTCTCTGTATTTGTGTTAGTGGCAGTAATAGTCACTCTTGAACATGACACCCCCCTTCATCATCGTATCCGTGTTGGGAAATCCATTTGTCTCTCGTTTGACCATCCACATGTCCATATGTCAAGTCCTCCTTGAGTCAATGCTACTAATACAATTGTCGTGTCGTTCATATGTTCAAGAGAAGTCCAACCTAAATAAGCATTCTATCAAGTCAACCATATGCAGTTATAAATTTTCTACCATGTCGGCCTTCCCTATGTCAGTTTCGAATCACATCGTACTCTAATCTACTTCAAATATGTTACTTATTTCATGTCACTGATGGGGGATACATTAAGGCCCTCCTATGATGAGTGTTTTCATGTCAACTTCATTTCATTATCCAGGAACAAGACTTAGAAATCATTCAATACCTTAGAGCTTGCATGCCTCAATGGAAGGTCTCTTCGCTTCCAACAACGGGTTTACGTAATTGACCCCTGATTGGAAGATTCCATCGAGTGTTTGACTTCAACTCATTTATTCACATTTTTTGGATTGTACTAGGGTACCTTGGGAGTCATTGACATCAATGGTGACTTCCCTCGCACTTGTTAACAATTCTCATCATTGATCGGTAATCAAGTGGTTTTTACCATGTTCGACTTTAGCACATATAATCACATGGTTAGATTCATACTTAGGGATGGTGGAAATGAAGACCCTGGATCTCGTCATTCGGGTCCAGGTTGCGATGAAGTATTTATGATTGGTATTGACACATAGATCCACTTTGTATGTCTTGTGGCTTTGACCGAATTTGAGTCATTTTAGCACATAGATCCACAGTGTATTCCTGGTGTCTATGACAATTCACATTGACATGGATCCATGGTGTATATTTAGTGGCCATGAATCACTTGAAATTTTGTAAACTGAGTATGGGAATGCCTACCTCAGACAATCATATATTATTATGTTGATGCTTGACTATTTGCAGGTTCCCGATCGGTGCGCTCCTTGTTTCCGACACACACATTCTACAAAGTATTTCGGCTATCATGAGTTCCAGTCTCATACTTTGGGGGGAATTCTGTTACACATTATTTTGGTCACCCTAGTGATCCATTGATAAACATGTGTTCATGTTCCCAAAAAAGATTCTTTTACCATGAGGGAAGTGACTAGCTTTCTCTTCTTAAAAACCTTATGAAGAAAGGTCGTCGCAGACTGCATTATACATAGGGTGCAATGATGCCTATTCGTCACCCCCTTCCCGGAAGCTGGTCTATGACATATCCACAATCTACTCTATAGCTAGGTTTAGATGATGTTAAAAGACTAAGAAAAGGTCAAGTTTCATGAAATTTATAGAAGGGGTTATTCTATAAGATGAGGTGGTGTCCGAATGGTTTGGATCTTAGTTGCTTCTCTAATTTGGTGGGATCATCCTAATCTCTTCAACCATATCTCTTTCCCCTATATAAAGAGTGATCTCTCATGGAAAAGGATATGGTTAATTAAGGTGGAATAAGCTAATAATTGGATGAGGAATTATACTTCGGTTCATACTTGAGGGCTTCATTTCAGTTCATCAAGTCATTGTGCATTTTCTTCATTCAAGATTTGAGCAAGTGTGTGTGTTGGAGAAAAGGGCCATCGAAAGGGGACCTTGGGACATCAAGGATTTGGTTGTAATATCCACTTTCATTTTAATATAATGCAGTGATATGTTTCTTTCCCATAAAACTTGCTTTGTTTTATTGTATGATTCCTTGATCACATACATAGGTTCTCTTTGAGTTTATTATATTGTTTTCACTTTGGCTGGCTTGTGGTTCCTTACAGGTTCAATATCACAGGAGCGCTAGAGTGAATCTAGGATGGAAATGGTAAGAGGAAGTGATATTTAAATGATATGTTTCTTATCTTTTGTGAAGTAGTGAACTCAATAGTTAGAGCTTAGGGAAAACATCATATTCTGTTCTGTTTTGTTCTAGATCTAGGTGGATCTAGAGAGATTAGTTCATGTTCGCATTTACTGATTAATCCCATAAAAAAATTGGTGACCATACTGGGGATACAACTTCCTTTTGATTTTTTTCTTCCCATTTGATTTTATCCTACTTTCCTTTGATTGAATTCACTCTCTGAGTCAGTGGGGGATCCATTTGGAATCCCTAGGTCTAGAAGTTCATTTAGATTTTTTTCCTTTCTCCCATTTTTTCTTCATTTACAGAGATCGTCGCACTGCACCCTATTGGCATCCTACAATGACCCTAATATGTTGTACTCTACTTGATCAATCCAGTGCAACGATGTCACACTATCATCTGCTAGTAGCCTGTGGTGACCTTTTCTCATTGCACTGTCTCCTATGCTTAGCCTGCGACGAATCCTATATATTTTGTTGTAGTGGGTCAATTTATATTTTTTCACCCAGATTTGCCTCAGAGGCCTGGGTTGCACTTCTAATGTGAGTGTTTGATTGATTCATCAGTTTAAAGCTTGCCCATGTTTGATTTTCAGTGATTGAAATTCTTTCTTGGTGATTTTACAAGTTTCTTGCTTTTGATCTTTGTCTCAAGGATATAATCTCGGGTTCTTGATCCGAGTGCTTGTTTGACAAAGGGTCTTTTGGTTTATTTAAAGTTTTGGAATGATTTCACTTATTAGAGTGCTTGTTGGTTGGGAAACACTTTTTGTTTGTATTTGACAATAAATTTATTTTCATTTTCATTTTTGTCTATATTACGAGTTTGATTTGGGTACCGTGTTGCGAATGTCTTGATTTTCTTGGATTGCATTTTCCTTTCATCATTACATCTCTGATTTTGTTTTGGAAAGGAAGAACCAAATTCATTTATTCATTTTAGTAATCTTTCATAAGAGAATTTTTACATTCGAAATATTTGTTAAAGAGAAGAATTGGAAAATTTTGTAGTACGTGATTGCTTGGAATTGTGTCCATTCGGAATTAAGAAATTACAATTTGTAGCTTTTGTACTTCAAATAAGTACCTTATCCCTTCTATAATTCGATTTCATTGAATTGAAAATTTCACATTCATCTCTTCTTTCATTTTCTTGGGTTACAGTCACAACTTCATCAGTTTCATTTCCGTCTCCCTTTTGAGTAAACAATAACCTCTAAAATACACACGTAAATTTAAAACAATTTATTAGCAAACTTTTATTTTTCTAGGAATATTTTTCACCAACATTAGCTAGGATAATGCTTTCGAATAGGTTGTAAGGCAAACTCTCCAAAGAATCAAAACACACAATAGTATATTGTGATAGGGAGAGTTCATATCCAATTGCTACATTTTGTCCTGGGAAGCCCTTCTCAAACAAGGGTCAAACCTGAGGTCACATTAAGCCTGACATAGTTACTCACCCTGCTTTGTTAGTTTTGGTGTAGAGATTGCACGTATTATTAGGGGTGACTTGAAGGTATACCCACAATTATGAGTGGAATCCTTTCGAGTTGATTTTGGACTAGATACCCTGCCTTTGCACGTGGATCAAATTGTCGACTGTTTCCCTAGGCATCACTATTGTAGTTGGTAACCTTAGTAGCCTATATCTTTAGGGTCTTTACATGAGGTGACTGTGAAGGGGAAAGTGTTCACCGTACCTGGAATCATCGTTGGCCAAACTCACTCAGGCTCCTTGGAGGGTATACCTACAATTATGTGTGGGAGATTGCACCAGGGTGTAAGTCCATTAAGCAGGTCGTCAACATAACTTTTCCACCCACTTTATCCCAGCCCCTTCTTGTCTTGACTTCACAATGTTGGATTTCATCACCAACTAGTGACTTCATAATAAGAAGGTTTGTTTGCTTGGTTTTATTTCTAGATTTTATTAGTGAGCACTGTTTGTTTCCTTAGTTGGCCATAGATTTTTTTCATTCTTTACTTCGTTCAACCAACATTGGCCTTCGCCATTCACGTAGGATGAAAGGGCTACCCACGGAATATACAAAAGGTTACCAACCTTTGCTTCCTGAATCACGAGAAGGATCTTCCGAGGGAGTAGTCAACAACGAAGTAGCTTCTGAAGTTGGAAGCACACACTCTTTGGAAGGATCTCGAATTGTTTCAAATTCCTTAGAGGAATTCTGAGTTCCCCCAAATCCGTCATTGAGCGTTAGACGAGATCTGCATATGCTTCGGATGAAATCGTTTGGAGAAATTGTTGTTGTTGAGAATACTGAAGTACCTACTGGACCTAACACAAGATCTGGAGTAGAGGATCCACTTTTTCATAGTGAATCATTTAGGACCCCGGCTCACACTATCAGAATCTCTAATCCTGGTTCCATTCCTCTAACAGTAAGTGATCTTTACGAAAACCTAGGAGTGAGTCCTGATCAACCTATGGAATAAAAAATGCTCAAGATGTCTGTTACTTATACGGTACCTTTAGACCATTTTATTGGTACTACCATTAGTGTCATATCCATTCTAGACCAATTGTTGGTTGGTTCTCACTCGATTCTTCCTCTCCGGATGGCCCATTCTATTATGGTCCCACAAGCCACCATGGTTTCTACCAGAAATCTGGTTATCTCTCAAGCTCCTATTGGAACACCACTTCCACCTAGATCAAATCCATCACTTACCCCTGGGTATCGAGATTTGAATACTTCCATTGCTATCCCTACCCAGAACCCATCTGGAGGGTCTAGACTCTTTGTTCCTCCTGGGTATAATGTTGCGAGTCAGTTTGTTCCTACACCTACCTAGGTTCTCTCCGAAGGGCTGTACGTTCCTCCTCCACCTTTGTTAGGAAGATATAATCCTCTCGGCACTGGTGGCTCCAATCCAGTTGGAGGCATCAGTCCTTATGTCACTTCTGGTTTTCAGATTCTTGTCGGAGGTCAACCTCAAACTGGGTTTTGTGGGTGGGAAATCACTCCTACAGACTAGCACTAAGGATTTTTATCATGCATGCAGAAATGACCTAAAGATTCTTACTTCTTACCATCATCCCATGCCTAAACCCCCATCTCTCATATGTAAATACAAGGCTCAAGAGATTAAGTTGATGTACCTTATTTTCGTGTTTGATGTTGATCCCTTTTCACACTTGGTTGTTCTTTGACTGCAAATATCCTCCCAAGGCTAACCTCCATTCACAAAAGACAAACAAATAAATCTGCATGCATTTGATCTATGAACTAATGGGTTAGAGATTTAATCAATCATACAATCTATATTCAAATAATGACAATCTCATATGGCAGGACGGGAAAATCAATTCTTTTATTAACTTCACAATGATACCTTACAATGATAAAGTCAGCTATTGCTCCTCAATATTGGTCCTGGGTTCTTCTTCCACTGTCTTCCAACTGATTTGCTCTATACTTATCTTTGCACAAGAGTGGCTAAAGGTTGGGACGAAAGGGAATGCTCAATCAGGTATAGTTTCTTTACTATGATTTTCCTCCTTTCAAATGGGACCCCTACCCCTTATTTTATAGGCTAGAAGAAGCTAGGTATTTGGTCAAATGACTGGCCATGCATGGCTAAAAGGTTTATTTAACTTACCCAAAGCTGTGTGTTCTGTCAACAACTTTCCTTTTTTCGTGCATTTGTAGGTACACGCGGGCTGTCTTGGGTTAGCTAGTGTGTACATGCGTGTAGTAATGGAGCAGGGCACATGGGCCTTGATAAAATGGGTTTTTAAGAAGAGTTGTTCAGTAGTATTTTGGAACAAAAGGAATATGAGATGGCCTGATGCCAGGTAAGCATGTCTGGTACAAATTAGGGTTATAACAGATGCCCCCTAATGTGTGAGGTCAGAAGAGCATCTGATGGCCGAAATACATTATCAATCCTCACCAACGTTCCAAACAAGTGAGCCCAGGGACCACAAATCAAGAGGTGCCATCTGCAAAATAATAATTGTCTCACCAAGGCGGGCATACCCATGCTTGGGCTGAAATAAAATCATGGCTACCAATCAAATACACTATAGATCCATGTCATATAACTATATAAAGTGTAGCCGTGAGCAATACAAAGCGGAGCTACATCTCGAAATAAAAAAAAGATATACATGTATAGTATCCATCTTTTAGAAGCTGATAAGACATGATGGATAGAGATGAGGTCTTCATAGCTCAAGCAACAACTTCAAAAATGTTCAAAACTCGGGTAGGAGTGTAATATAAGTGTATGAATTCACTACACAGAGGTCTTCGATGACTTGTTAGGCATATACTAGAGGATCTTGATGATCAGATTGAAGGCTTCATTGATTTCGAACAAAGAATTGATTGGACCTTCGGGATGGCCGGGCATGAGGACAAGAGACAAAAAGCAGGGGGGCTGACTCGAGCTTGGTAAAAAATTCCCTTGGTAAATAGCATGACAAATGATGAGACTTATGTAAAATGGCATCAACATAAGTTCATGATGCAGGAGGTAACACAAACTCTCCATATGTTTGGAAGAATAACCAAACGAAGGAGGACACAACTCAATGTAGCGGGAACAACTTCCTAAGGTCATATTAAATACCAGGGTTTGATGAACAAACAAAAAGATGTTCTTTATCCAAGGGCAACTCATTGTGCTGCCAATACAAAGAAAATACTTTTCCCTTCCTCTTTTTGGGGTATATTTGATTTTTTTTTTCTTTTTTGATAATTTTGAAAAAAGAATAAAAGAATGTTACGCTACAAAGGAGGGGTGAGTGTTGCAAACATACGAGTTCGAGGCACAAGGACAAGACTGATTTTCAAAGTAAGGACACTCGAGAAAAATCCCTACTGGGGCCAAAGGTGTCAAGACGCAGAGGAAAAGTGCTATAGGGCTTGTGTATAAGGCATGCTTTAGATGGTTTAGTTGAGAGCAACATGGAGCTAGCATTAGACCAAAGACACAAGTATGAAAACGCGGTTAACAAAACACACAATGGTAACATCCTTCGATGTAATTTCAATGAGCCCAAATAAGGTAAGCTCGGTTGTTTTTCATGTTTAGAGAGTCTGAAAAAACGTACAAGGAGACTCCATTGTGGTACCTTTTTTGAAGGTAGTCTAGGCGGTTCGAAAAAGGGGTAAATTAGCACCGAAAAGATGTCTATTCAAAACCATTTTAACGAGTGTGATAAAGACAAGATCACTCAATTTTTTTTTCATTTTTAAGGAGTCTGAAAAAATCTTAACTATGGACTCCATCAGGAATGTTCTTCTAGACCATTTTAAAGAGTGTGAAAGAATAAGGTCACTCGACGATCTTTTCAATTTTAGGGAGTCTGAAAAGAGCTTAACTATGGACTCCATGGGAGTTCCTTTTTCATAAATTTAGTCCCTCAGGCCTGAAAAAGGGGTAAAATTATACTTGAGAATACTCTTCTAGAGATTCGAAACCTCTAGAGTATACCTTTGTTCGTACAGTTGACCGTCCAGATCGAAAAAGAGGTAAACTACAGCTGGATAGACGTGACTTCAAATTCCAATTTAACGAGTGTGAAATGCCACAAGATCACTCGACAATATTTTCATGTTTAGAGGGTCTGAAAAGGGCTTAAAAGAAGACGCGTTATATTTTGGGAGTCCCGAGGGTGAGGTCAAGAGTGATAAATAGTCATGCAAATGAGGCTCAAACTTGTAATCAGGCAAAACTAAAAGGACTCCCAAGCCTACAGTCATTAGTGACAACATGGACACCATAATGCAACTAGGATCTACCTAGAGAATCCATGTTTTGGTAAGCTCTACCACCAAATCGTGACACTTCTAAAGCAACACTGATGGTTCTGTGTCGCAACTTGGTGGGATCGATCCTATGGAAAAGGAACGAGATACAAAAGTAGGGGTGGCAAGCTAACTTATATGCTCAAGTTGACCATCTGATATTTTTACCCATGGACCATCAAAAGTGACCCAAAACTCCAAAAATTGTCCTAATACCTGAACGCAACCTTCCATAGAAACTCTTGAATCACTCTAAATGGTTTTCAATTTAGAGAAAATGATAAGGGGGGCCAAAGAAAGGACAAAAAAGGGCCAAAAAGTCTATAAATAGAAGCTGGCAGCTCATTATCACCATTGCTGATTTGGAAATTGACTTTGGAGCAAAAAACCCCCTTTGATAAAAGTGGTGATTCCGGGAGCTACAGTGGATGAAACAACCATCTGTCCAGATGAAGTAAGTATAAACTACCTCCTCTTGCCTTTTAATTCTTCATTTATGCATTTAATTTGGTTTTTTGGGGGGTGCCAACCTTTAAAAGGTTGGCCCTATGTCCACATAGGCTGTCTTATGACAACCCACGTGTACACTCGCTCTGTCTGATGTCAGAGTGCATGTACATGCGACTGCCATCATAACAGCCCGTGTGGACCCTCCAATGAGTGCAATTTTTTAAAAAAAGCAATGCCTAACCCTCTAAAATTTTTCCCATGTGCAGGATGTATGTGCAATGGATAGAACGAGAGCACAAAGACATTAACACACTAGTTGGGGAAGACCCTAACGTTGTGGTGACGTTAATGCAATGTGGATTGCTCAATTTTTTTCTATGTGCTTTCATGAGAGAACAACCTAGGCTACTGAATGCCTTGGTTGAATATTGGCACCCTGACGCAAAAGATTTTATGTTAGAGGGGCAGTCACTGGTGCCCACTACAGAGGATATATATTTTTTGACTGGCCTCTCCAGGAGAGGGGAACCAGTCAATTTCCAGATATTTCCTTCTGGGACTCACAATATATCGGAATTGATAAGACTCTATTGTGAGGCGGGTACAGACCGATCGAGCTCGCAGGTGCCAATAAGCAGGATCACCGATTTATCACTGCGGGCGATTGTGTTTCTTATTGGGTGGATGATTGGTTCTGTGGCTCTACATCAGGCGTCCTGTGCATAGATGAACTATGCGGTCCAGTGCTTAAATGCACAGATATTTGACTGGAGCACCACACTATTGGATTGTATGAAGAGGCAACTGACAGATTGCTGTTTGTGGACGCAGAGGAACTTTGGGTTCGGGATGATTCTATGCTCTTTATTCTTTGAAAGAGTTCCTAGTTTCAGTCCTCGAGTGGTGGTACGAGGACATCAAGCCTTTCTTCCTACTGTTTGTAGATGGGCAGTGTTGCTGCCACGATAGGGTGGTGGAAGGACCAATGAGTCCTTTGATGATGACTTTTTTTCTTGGTTGTCATGGAAGATCCCAGTCATAGAGGATTATCCTTATGCTGGGATTGATTTCTCAAGAGATCCCTAGATCCATGTACCTCCAGGCGAGGAGCGAGGCGAGATGGGTAAGTTTGCATCGTTTTTTTTTTTTTTGTGTGAAGCCTATATAATTTTTATGTTGTTTTTTATATATATCATTTTATTTATACCATATTATTTGATAGATATGTGTCTATTGTGTGCAGACATGGGACTAGTGCGACCTACAGATTATGCGAGGAACAAGCATTGTCCTCAGCCAGGGGCCACACTTGCCACTGCAGGGGGATCAACAACAACGGGAGAGATTCCAGCCAATGAGGCTGAGAGGGTTTTGAGATGAGTTGAGCAAAATTTTACCTCGCTCACTCGCACTGTCCCCATGGCAGAGATTGAGGATATTCCACCATCTATGCAGCCTCATGTAGTGGGGGCACCACAGACGTTGATTATTATAACAGGGCCCATAGGCCCTGACCTTAGTTAGTCTATACTTTTCATGTACCGAGAGCTCTACTTGTATATATTTTTTGAGGTGCTTGTGTCCACCTATGTACTCTGATGATTATGATATTATATATGGATTTTTATGTCTTTTTATGTCTTATGGATCATATTTTCCTTTAAAAATTGTATTTACATGTTTATGCGTATGTATTTTTATATGTGTGTGAGATGCCAGTCTAAAATTTGATTAGCTAGAGTATCTGCAACTTGGTTTAATCTCCTAGGAACATAAAAATATGTAATATAATCAAAGATTCATTCTAAGAGACGTACCCTAAGGAATCGTTGGTGTATCATCGGATCATGAACACGGTAGACTCTATTTAACTGAGACACAACCAACTAAGCGTCTAAATAGACCCGGAGATGAGAGATACCAAATGACAGGGCGTCACAAAGAAACTCAATAGCTGCACTGTATTCGATGACATTGTTTGTGGTGTCGCCTAAACATATACCTCCTGAAGATAATAACTGGCCCTGATGTGTAAAAATTACCCAAGCTGCGGAGGCAAGCCTCCGATTGTGCCGGCTAGCATCGTCTGCGTACCCAATGAAGACCTTTGGTTCACTTGACATCTTCCACTGTGATAAAATATAACATCAAAAATGACACGTCCATAATACTAAAAGAAACTAGAAAGTAATAGTACAAGGACTATACATATGTTACAAAAAGTTACCCAAGGTGACCTACCTATGAGTAATACTTCTTGAGGTAGAGCCCATTTCTAGGCTCTGCCAAATCATTTCCCTCAAAGTCAACCAGACGATAAGCACCCTTTTTTAGAACCTCTTTTATGATGACAAGTCCAAACCACATGGGTTTGAATTTGCCTACCCCCAAGGGGTCCTTATCTTGGTCATAGACCAGGACAAGGTCGTCTTTAGAGAAAATCCGAGGACGAACAAACCAATCATACTGACACTTGACTTTTTGTTTGTGAGCCTCGTTGGCCAGGGCTGCATCACGATGCTTCTGATTGAGCCGCTCAAGGTATAATAACCATTCTTCAAGTGGAGAAGTGTTTGACAGTAACTGTACTGCCAACTTTAGGGATGGGATCTGACATTCTATAGGCAAGACAGCTTCTAGCCTGTAAACGAGTTGAAAAGGTGAGAAACTAATTGCAATATTAACAAATGTTCAGTAAGCCCATAATGTCGAGTATAACATCAAATTCCAGTTTGACTTGGATGAATTGATCGTTCGTTGTAGGATGGTCTTAAGAGATTTATTTACAGCTTCCACTTGACCATTTTCTTGGGGGTAGTAGGGTGACGAATGTGCTTTCCACAACCCAAGATTTGATGTTAATTCGATCATCATTTGGTTATGAAAGTGACTTCCATGGTCAGTGACAATATCTCTCTGGATGTTGAACCTTGCGATTATCTGGTTGAACAAAAAGAGAGCTGTAGTCTCTCCATCATCTTTAAACATTGGCATAGCTTCGACCCACTTCGTAAAGTAGTTTATGGCTACAATGATATAACGGTGCCCCCTTGCCGAAGGAGGGTTGCATGTAGTGTAATCAATCCCCCACTTGGTGAAGGGACCAACTGTGATGATGGGAAACATGGGAGCGGGATGTGCCCTCATCTTTCGAGAGAAGATATGACATGGGTGGCACTTCTTGACTGATTCGATACAATCTTTGATTAGTGTCGGCTAGAAGTAACCAACTCGTGAAATATTTTGGGCTTTTTCCAACCCAAACAAATGACCACCACATGCTCCAGTATGGCAATCGTTAAGAACAATTTCTGCTTCTTCATGAGTGAGGCATCGATGGAGAACGCAATCTACACCTCAACGATAGAGAGTGTCTTTGAGGATGAGATAATTCTTGGCCTAATGACATATACGACGATGCTCATCATGAGAAGCAGAAGCAGGGCACTTCAAAGTCTAGATATAGACAAGAATATCTCCAAACTAGGGTTTCTGAAGATGCTATCAGAAACATATCTCCTCGAATAAGTGATTCTTCAGGCACAACATCACCCGACTCGACCGGAAGTTCCGAAATAAGTTTTGCAAAGACCAGTGAATTTTTGGATTTTGCTGAAACGAAATCTAAGTCAAATTCCTGGAGGACGACTATCCATCTACTGATATTTCCACCGATTACCCATCATGTAAACATGTATTGAAACATATTCACAACGACAATGATGATGGTCTTGTGAAACAAAACATAATGACAAATCCGTTGGACAACATGGACTGCTGCCAACACAAGTTTTTCGATATGAGAATAATTGAGTTCCAGTCCGACGAGGCCTCAACTCAGGTAATAGATCACATATTCTGAGAGAAAATCATCTTCCTGAACTAAGACCATGTTGATGGTTGACTCTGTTGCAACCAAGTATAATAAGAAATCTTTGTTATAGTTGGGTGGCCGAAGTAGAGGGGCAGTTGTGAGGGCATGTTTCAACTCTTCGAAGGAGCATTGAGTGGCATCGTCCCAATGAAAAGGAACATCTTTCTTCAGTAAGTGCATAAATCCCTTTGTCATCTCGACGTAGTTGGCGATGAAATGCCTCAAAAAGTTTTCCTTTCCTTGTAGACTCTAAAGTTGAAGGATTGTGCGTGGGGGAGGCAACTGAACTATTGCCTCAACCTTGAGAGGATCGACCATGATCCCTATTGTTGACACCACGAAACCTAAAAAATGTCCCGATGTTACGCAAAAGCTGCATTTTTTTGGATTCAAGCGAATCCGGAAGTAGCGACATCTCTCAAAGATAAGTCGGAGGTGTGTGGGATGATCCATTCTCTTGCAAGATCGAGATGCTAAATCATCTAAATAGGCCTCGACTATATGATTGAGATCATGGAAAGAAAAAGACATGGCCCGCTGGAAGGTAACTCCAACATTTTTGAGACCAAAAGGCATCTTACGGTAGGAAAATGTACCCCATGGACAAATGAATGTAGTTTTGTGTTGGTCTTCAAGCTTGATTTGTATCTGATTATATCCCGAAAAACCATCCATGAAAGAAAAGGCCTTACAACCTGCACATTCATCAATTATCTGGTCAATTAATGGTGTGGGCAAATTATCTTTTGGACATGCCTTGTTCAAATCACGGAAGTCCGTACATATGCAAATCATGCCCTATTTCATGTTGACTGGCACAGGATTTGACACCCATTGGTTCAAATGGATAGGACAAATAAAAACAACTTTGACCAGTTTATCGACTTCAACTTTAATGGCTGCTACTGTTATCGGACTAATCGATACATGCAAACACTAACTGATCTCCCTAGATCCACCTAGATCTAGAAAAAAACACACTAGAACATGACGCTTTCCTTAAGTTTTAAATATTGAATTTACTAACCAAAGAGGGATGTGTGACATACCGTTTAAATGTCACTTCCTCTCGCCATCACCATCCTAGCTCCATTCCAACACTCATACAATGATGATCCTGTAAAAGAATGCAACCAACCAAAGTGATAGTAATAACATAAACTCAATATAAACCTATGTATGTGATCAAGGAATCATATAATAAAACACAACAAGCTTTATAGGAAAGAATCATATCACTGTATCATATTAAATGTGAAAGAGAGATTACAACCATGGCCTTGATGTTGTAAGGTCCCTTCCAACTGTCCTTCGTTCCCTACACACTTCTTGCTCCAAGGATTATGAGAGCATAGATCTGATACTATTTCCAATCTATCTTGACGAAGCAAATCTCAAAGCCACTCTAACCAAGCTAACAATCCCAAGCCAAAAACATCTTAGCCAATCCAAAAAGCTCCAAAGCTAACCAAAGCTAAATTTCTCCATGAGAAATCCTCTCCTTTTATAAGTTGAAGAGGATAAGGTGAGGATGTTAGGATGATCCCACTAAATCATGAAAGAGAGTAAGATCCAAACCATTCCAATGCCACCTCACCATAGAAGTTTCTCCTTCTAGAAGATTCGAGAAAATGCTTGTTTTTCTCACATGTAGGCATTCTCACACCCTGCCTATAAAGAAACCTGCGAACATCTCACACCCTAGCTATGGTGCAACCTACGAGAATCAAGCATTCTCGCACCTTGCCTATATAGCAACCTGCAAACTTCCTTTTTTACAGGGTTTTTACAAGGGAAAATGCAACTTCTTTTCTCAGGAAAAGTTCTTCTCTCTTCTCTCTTCAGGAACTCAGGCCAGTGACCCCTCTAAAGGAAACATATAGGTTTACATCAATAACAATCATAGGGATGACGAAAATAATGTGTAACAAAGATCCCCCCAAAGTATGAAGTTAGAACAGAGTGATAGCTGAAATAATTTGTCAAGTGTGTGTAGGGAACAAGGAACAGTTGGTCGGAAACTTGCCAACAAAAAAGGAAATACAGTACAATAATATATCATCACTGAGGTAGGAATTCCCATACTCAGAATACAAATGACTCAAAGCATTAATTTTGACATGCGAAGATCCATGTCAAGTAAGATAGGTCACGACCACCAAACATACATTGTGGATCCATGCCGATATGACTCAAATCTGAACATAGCCACCCAAAAATACACTGTGGATCTATGTGTTAAAGACTCAAATTTGAACATAGCCACCGGACATACAATGTGGATCTATACAAAAATACACTGAATATACTCCAACGCAACCTGGATCTGTCAAAAAAATATCCAGGGTCTTCATCTCTATCACTCTATAGTATGAATCTAACCATGCGAATACATGTGTTGAAGTCGAACATGGTAGAAACCACTTGATTACTGGTCATTAGTGTATACCATTAACAAGTGCGAGGAAAATCACCATTAATGTCAATGACTCCCAAAATACTCTGGTACAATCCAACGAATGTGAATCAATGAGCTGAGGTCGAACACTTGACGGAATCTCTCGATCAGGGGTCGATAATGAAAACCCATTGTCGAAAGCGAGAAAACGTGCCATTGAGGCATGTAAGTTCCAAGGTACCAATTAGTTTCTAAGTCTAATTATTGGATAATGAGTTGAAGTCGATAGGAAAATACTCATCACAAGAGGGCCTTAATGTAATGTCCCCACTTTGGGACATCATTACAGGGCAGAGACTTATGATGACTAGAGTAGCCAGATGGACGTTATAGCGAGTACAAGGATAATTGAGAGGCATTGTGGGGTCCAGTTGGCATTTATCATCATATTCCATCATTATGATCCATTCCACATAGGTTGGCTTTGGTTTCATTCCATTCCAACGATTTCCATGATTTTGACTATTTTAAGCTACAAGTTAATTAAAATCACAGAAGAGGGCATTTTGGGCACATTACTTGGAGGAACCTCTCAGTGTAATATCTCATTCGAATTGGGAGGAACAACACTACATAATGGGATGGCTAGAAGTGACTTTCAGTGGCCAGGGAAGCCACAAGGAGAGATAAGGAGATTTTCAGAGGTAAAAAGGTTAATTAATTAATTAAAGTGATTTAATTAATTAATTAAATATTAATAAAATGAAAGTCACTTTGGAGGGACAAGGTGAGCCAAAAAGTATAAAAGGAAGGCAAGGGCCTCTATTCATCATTCATGTATGTTTATCTTTTTATTTCTGGCTTCTAGCTAGTGAGCCCAACATTGGGGGTTTTGAGGGTTTTGACTTAACAAACCCTAGAGGACAATTCGGTGGTGAAAGATTCCACCTAGCTTGTCCCAAGCTTGGTCTCGAAGCTGCAATACACTCCCACACCATTCTAGTTCTAGATCTTCTCAGTGCAGGAGGATTCCACATCAGTTGCTTGTGCAGATAGAGAGAGGATGCACCAATTGGGGGTTTCCAGCAAGGGGGCGCACCATTCATTGAGGAGGGATTTGTCCTAGCTGAGGAGAAGGGATTCCGGGAATTCCAGGTATTGGGTTTTCGTTGCAGGTGTCTTGGCATCATTCTTTGTGGTTTTCCAGAGTTTTTCAGTGGAGGATCGATTTTTATTGAGAGTGGGACATTTTCCCAAGAGGAGGGCGCACCATCATTTGAAGAGAAGCTAGATCTAAGTATCTAGTAAGCGTTTTGATGATTTGAGCACTTGGGTTCTCATTGCAGCGTCCTGATCTATCAGTTTGGAGAGTTTCAGGAGATTTGGAGGGTTCATTCACCTTGGCCAAATTATCTAGGGTTTCAGGCATCCAGTGGGGCGCACCATTCAGTGGAGGAGTTTAGATCTACAGAGATTGAGAGGGATCTTGGAGATTCAGGCACCTGGGTTGTTCTTACCATCACCCGATCTATTGTTTGACACCTTTCTTAAGATGATTGGACATCTTTGGCACCAAGGCCGAATTGTTGATGAGCTTCAGTTATCCAGCAGAGCATGGCATCTTCCAGCTTGAGGGGTTTGGTACTTGGCATTGGTCTTCATCTCTTATCCAGCCTTTGGAGGCTTGTTTTGTATCAGTAGGAGCATTTTGTATCAGCTTATACTTGTTATCTATTGTCTATCATCTTGGCCATCTGTTGAGCATTCTAGATCGACATCTCCATTGTAGCAAGTTCTTCTATTTTATGAATAAAGAAGATTTGAGATGTTTTGGCTTGTCTATCTTATTGCATATGGTTGAGGTATGTTCCATGGTTATCTCTTTCTATTATTTGCTGCATACACACATATAAACACATCTGAAAAGTAGATCAGCAAAGTGTTTGACGAAATACCTCACTCAGAAAAAGTTTAAAAAGACACCAAAACAATGATGATCCTTGCATAATGGCTTGGGATCATTACAGTGGTATCATAGCTTAAATCCTGCAAACTCGAGGGGTCTTCCATAGGGATAAATGGATAGTTGGAAATAAGTGGATAAGATAGCCTTTGAGATACCATGGTTGGAGATCATGTATGACGGCCTTAGCAAGGAAACTAAGGCTACAATAACCTTCCTACAATATGCAGCCTATAGAAATCCACATTGGAGAAAATGGGATATTTTACAGGGGACAATCATAGAAGGTGAAAAGAAAAAAGAAGCAACTATATGGTGGGAAGAACAGAGAAACCCCACACCCATTAGGAGCATGCAACCTTGCCATAGTTGTAGGGGGCCGTGGGAACTAGATCATAGGTGCAGGGGTAAAGATCAGGAGCACATTATTGAGGCATGTCATGACAATGAGGGTGAGGTGTGTGAGGATGGAGTGATAGAGATTTATTTAGAGCAGTTGGATGATGACAGTGACTCGTGCACATATGCTAGTGATAGTGACTCTACCTCAGAGGATAGTGATGATGATTCTTTCACAGAGGCTAGTGATGCTTTCACGCTTGAGGAGGATGATGACCCTTGTGTAGTGGATAGGAAGCTGGGTGGACTGCACGATAGCCCCATTATCTACGCAGACACGTCACATACGATTGATGACCTTACGCCTCAACAGAGTGGTGACGCTAGTGAGGAGTCACACGTGTTAGCACCTAGAGATGATGAGCTTCCTATGGGGGCTGTGACACATCTGACACCTGTTCAGACACCCATGATAGCCACGTCAGATGAGGATATCAGTGGCACATCAGGTATGATGGATGAGCCTAGTGTGAGGGATGCACACCATGGACAGGTAGACCCATAGATCCAGGAGGAAGTACAGGACGTACATGCAGTTGACCCCACACATACAGGTCAGTTAGAGGAGATGGAGTCACAGCTATTGGAGACTCCAGTGGTTGAGCAGATGGTAGAGGTTGACAGGTGGATGGAGCACTTACTTCCAGGATCATATTGCATTGATGAGGATGCACTCTTTGGTAGTCAGGATGATGATAGAATGTGTCTGGATACATCTATATGGGATCCAGGCGCAGATGATAGTAGCAGGTTGAGTGCACAAGAGGATACAACTGCTCATACAAGATACAGTGTGAGTCAGGGGGAGATGGCATCTAGTGATGGGATGCAGGGGCATACAGGAGTACCTAGTGGCACAATAGACAACAAGCAGTTCATCACTTTATCTTCTGCAGAGAGTGTTGTTAGTGATGGCACTAGCAGTGAGAGGCATGAGGGGGTACCCTAGCATGACTATGATCAGGAGTCACACCACTTAGAAGCACAGTTGGGATTTAGTGAGGTTATGATCGGGGTAGCCACTAGACATATTGATGACATGCATGCAGTGATGGTAGATTACGGTTGGAGAGCATCAGTGGCATAGGGTAGCTCAGATGGAGGATTTTCCATGGATGATTTTCACACTCTCCATGAGAGAGTATCTGTGATGAGGACTGACTACCAATAGTTGTTGACAGTTAGGGATTATCTACTGAGGGTTGGTGAGATGTATCATGAGGCTCTAAGGGAGCAGGAGTTGGAGATGGACCGACTTAGTGAGGAGTTGGAGAGCACTCGAGGATTCTTGAGAGGCACACAGACCGCCTTTCAAGAATTAGAGTCTAGGACATATGAGTCTCCTCAGGAGATCCATCAGAGATCCACTTCATCTGTCTTAGTGGACACTCAGATGTATCAGTCAGTCACGTTGACAAAGGATGTTGATGATCTAGCAGAGGAACACCAGTTGATGGGGGACACTTCCATTTATGTCTTGGGAGTGGTTGATCTCCATATAGATATTGATCCATCTGTATGCCCAAGATCTGTGATGCAGCATGAGTTTGCGGGAGATGACAGGAGTATGCTAGAGCATACAGTGATGAGGGATAGCTCACAGAAACATGTTGAGATGTATGGTGGGATTCAGAGCGGTGTACTTCTTGGCAGGGAGGAGACACACTTAGGGGAGCATGCAAGTGCCAATCCTTTGCAGCAACATATGATTTTGAGACCTCACCTTCACCATTTTAGCAGTTTCTTGGGTGAGGGGAGATGGAGAGTGGTTTACTAGCAGTTGGAGGAGTTGCTTTTGATTGTACCTGATGATTGGGGTTTAGTGATGACTACAGGCGAGAAATTATCATGGATATCGATGGATGAGATTCTGGTCGAATCCTTGGGATTGACCAAAGCATGTGACACCTTTCAGTCCTACAGTCAGCTGCAGATGTTTCTATTAGCCCATCCTGACACTTTTATCATAGACAACAACATAAGGAGGGATAGGCCATGGATGAGGGCATGGAGAGTGAGTAGGCCGAGACTTCATGATAGGAATACTTTTACGGCATACAACAGGTCAGAGGTGGACCGTGCTTGAGACTTGGTGCGTGATGGTGAGCATCATAGACCATGTGACAACAGATGAGCACAGAGGGATTCTGACAGTGATTAGCTTCACACAGGAGCAATTAGAGGAGATTGGAAGTGATAAACTTCCAAGATTGATATGGGACCCAGGAGTCCATTTTGTTAGCACGATGCTCATGTTGACCCAAGTTGCACTAGAGAGCCACACACTCAACCTTGGTTTGGTTGGGAGTGGGTCTACAGGTACTTGTCCTATGGGGTGAGACCCTTCCTTTCATGTGATCATGATGATAGGGCATGGAGATGTTTGGATATGTACTTCTTCTACAAAGATGCCTTTACAGATACAGTTTCTGGACAACAGGTTCGGTGGTCACAGGTGTTTTAACTTGAGGACCCAGGAGAGGAGGATTCAGGATGTATGCAAGGGGCTAACAATCATGATCAGAGTAGTGCAATGTCAGCATGAGGATATTCGACAGAGGTTATCATGGGACCCGGGGATTGTAGGATTGAGCAGTTCATTGATCGATAGGGGAGAGTGGACCATTTCATGGGAAAGTTATTCTAACTTTCCATTGATCTTCAGTGTCGAGAGGAGCGCATCGCTTGTGGGTGCCTCACAGAGGTCTTACATCACCTCGGTCGGACATCAACATATGCAGTTGATGGAGGTCATGTGGATCTTGGTAGAGATTTGGAGGATGGACTCATTTCGAGATGAGGCCATGTGTCATATGCAGGAGGTTCACAGGGTTGATATCTTTCAAGACTATGCTTCACAGAGTATTGCAGTTCACTTCCTGATATGGGATCCAGGGGTGGAGTCCACTATTGTTCATCTTTCGAGGGGTTCTACTATGTATCCCACAGGTGGACATGGGATCCTGGCATTTTAGTTGAGTGGATTTGGCTATTGCTTGAGGACAAGCAATTTTCTAGCAGGGAGGACTGTAATGTCCCCACTTTGGGACATCATCACAGGGTAGAGACTTATGATGACTAGAGTAGCCAGATGGATGTTATAGCGAGTACAGGGGTAATTGAGAGGCATTGTGGGGTCCATTTGGAATTTATCATCATATTTCATCATTATGATCCATTCAGCACAGTTTGGCTTTGGTTTTGTTCCATTCCGACGATTTCCATGATTTTGACTATTTTGAGCTATAAGTTAATTAAAATCACTGAAGAGGGCATTTTGGGCACATTACTTGGAGAAACCTCTCAGTGTAATAGCTCATTGGAATTGCGAGGAGAAGCACTACAGGATGGGATGGCTAGAAGTGACTTTCAGTGGCCAAGGAAGCCACAAGGAGAGAGACGACGCACCAGTTGGAGGATTCCACATCAGTTGCTTGTGTAGATAGAGAGACGATGCACCAGTTGGGGGTTTCCAGCAAGGGGGGTGCACCATTCATTGAGGAGGGATTTGTCCTAGCTGAGGAGAAGGGGTTCCAGGAATTCCAGGTATTGGGTTTTCTTTGCAGGTGCGTTGGCATCATTCTTGGTGGTTTTCCGGAGTCTTTCAATGGAGGATCGATTTGTATTGAGAGTGGGACATTTTCCCAAGAGGAGGGCGCACCATCATTTGGAGAGAAGCTAGATCTAAGGATCTAGCAAGCGTTTTGATGATTTGAGCACTTGGGTTCTCATTGTAGCATCCTAATCTATCAATTTGGATAGTTTTAGGAGATTTGGAGGGTTCATTCACCTTGGCCAAATTATCTAGGGTTTCAGGCATCCAGTGGGGTGCACCATTCAGTGGAGGAGTTCAGATCTACAGAGATTGAGAGGGATCTTGGAGATTCAGGCACCTGGGTTGTTCTTACCATCACCCGATCTACTATTTGACACCTTTCTTAAGATGATTGGACATCTTTGGCACCAGGGCCAAATTGTTGATGAGCTTCAATTATCCAACAGAGCGTGGCATCTTCCAGCTTGAGGGGTTTGGTACTTGGCATTGGTCTTCATCTCTTATCTAGAAGATTTGAGATGTTTTGGCTTTTCTATATTATTGCATATGGTTGAGGTATGTTCCATGGTTATCTCTTTCTATTATTTGCTGCATACACACATATAAACACATCTAAAAAGTAGATCAACGAAGTGTTTGACGAAATACCTCACTCAGAAAAAGTTTAAAAAGACACCAAAACAGTGATGATCCTTGCATAATGGCTTGGGATCATTACACTTAATGTATCCGACATCAATGACATGAAACAAGTAACAATATTTGATTTAGATCAGAGTAACAAGTGATTCAGGACTGACTCAGGGATGGCTGATGCAAGAGAAGGCTTAAAGACTGTAGAAAAGGTTGACGCAATAGAAGGATTTTCGGGTTGAACATCTTTTTGAACATATTGACGACACGACAATTGTCTTGGAAACACTGACTCAACAACAGGGATCACAGACCAATTTGTAATCTTATAAAGGAGTATGATCAAGAGACAAGTGGATTTTCCAACCTAGACACAAGGCGAGTGAAAGGGTGTCATGTTCAAAAGCAACTCTTCCACAGAATACAGGTTTAGATACATTTCTTTCCCAATTTTCCCCCCACCATTTATGGCGAGTACCTCTTTATTTTTACACAAGCTTGAGGAGGATGACATATGCTTGAAATGTAAGCTCATCCTTTGGACAAGTCCCTCAGAGTATGTTTAACGAACCCTAGGAAGGAGTGGTTCGGTCCCATATGGGCCTGCCGATGTTTGTTTAACGAGTCCAAAGATAGAAAACTCGAAGGTTTTTCATGATTATAGAGTCTAGAAAAACACTTAAAAGAGAACTCTCTCAGTTTCTTTTTCATAAAGTAGTCTGATGAGACCGAAAAAGAGATAAACTATTTTTCAACAGATGTTTTCTTCAAATACTTTAACGAGTGTGAAAAGAACAAGGTCGCTCAACAATCTTTTCATGTTTAGAGAGTCTAAAAAGAGCTTAAAGAGAACTCCAGGGGGTTCCTTTTTTGTATAACCTTTACGAGTCCGAAAAAGTGATAAAAGTATACTCGATTACATTCTCATTGATTTACGAGCATGATAAAGAACAAAGACTAAGCTCAGTAACTTATTCTCATGTATTTACGAGCATGAGAAAGAACAAAGACTAAGCTCGGGATTGTTTCCATTTTTACGCAAGCTTTAAAAACAAAACAAAACTATGCTTGGGATAGATTTTAACTTTTACACAAGCTTAAAAACTAAACAAAAATATGCTTGGACCTGGTTTCATTTTTACGCAAGCTTGAACCAGAGGAAAGCATGCTTGCAACTTCCCAATGCATGGTTGGTACTTAGCCCCCAACTTAAGAAACTAGCGGCTCTACTTCAGCATGAAGTCCAGAGGCTGAGGCAAATGCCCCCCAAGCTTCGTTTCATCCAACTGCAAAGGAGAATGAAATGAAGCTTCAAATACTAGATGAAGGACTTGATTCAAATAGAGAGGGGGAAAACTATTTCATTTTTTAACGAGCTTGACATAGAAACAAGAACTATGCTCGTAATCGCTGTTTCATTTTTTAACGAGGTTGCCATAGAGACGAAAAACTATCCTCGAAACTTTTTTTCATTTTTTAACGAGGTTGCCACAGAGACACAAAAACTATCCTTGGAGTCTCTCTTCTTGATCATGGATTCCAAGAGGACAATGCTCCGGAATGACACCATGTCAAGGGACAAAACTCAGTCATGGCTTCCAAGAGGTCTTCACTGGAAGGAAGAAACACACTTTGGAAGGACACCATGTCGAGGGTCGCGATAGGAGTAAAGAGACCAGGCTCTAACAACCCTATCGAAGAGATTACCATGTGAACTACTGGATCTAAGTCATCATAAGTTGAAGCCATGGGTGACAACGCCACATAATTGACCTGTGGCAGGGACGATACCATCTGCATATAAGAACCATTTAGGGAGGAAATTCAGTCGGGGTCAATGAATGAAAGTTGATCAATAGTCACAACTCTTCCATCGTGAGGGAAAGATATCACACGAAAAAGAGTAGACACAATAGCTTTCATGGCATAGACATAATCTCTCCCAAGGAGTAAAGTAAAATCCAAGGGGTCTTGGACTACCATGACATCGATAAAGACGGTTTTCCCTCCCAGATTTACATGAAACTGAGGAAGGGTCCCTAAAGGTTGACTAGTTCTTCTGTTAAAAGATAACAGACTCTGCATAACCGATGCAAGTGGAGGACAACCCAAAGATTTCCAAGCAATAGAGGACAAAATACTAACAGATGAACCTTCATCTATCAACGTTTGGGGAACGTCCTGACCACAAACCTCTATTGTAATCTGGAAAGGAATGTAAGAGGGAAGACGAGGTCTAGTTAGCACACCCCAATCAAAATGAATGGTCTCATTACTTGGAGGGGGTCCTATGAGAAAATGAGGAATACCCCTCGGCCCGGGAGATTCTGTATCAACAAGAAAAACATGGGAAGCATCGGGTTTACTCTCTAGCGGGAGAGTAGGATCGATCGATGATGAGTTTAGATTGACCACTTGGGTTTCATTCTCCAAAGAGAGAATGGGGTCGACAGATGGACACAGATCGACCACTTGGGTGACACTCTCTGAGGGGAGAGTGGGATTGACTGAGGATGGTATCGGATCAACCACTTTATCAATTGGTTCAACTAAGGACGTGACCATATTGATGACATGATCAATCGGATTGACCGGTGAAGGGACTGGAATGATCATTCCATCAACTATTGTAGGGTTGAGAGAAAGCTTACAGTAAGCAGCTGGAAGTTGAGGCTGTGAAACAGTCATGTCTTCCAGTAATTTCGAGGCTTCGTCCATATGAGGACAAAGGTGAGTGAGATGACTCCCTTTGCATAACATACATGGGAACTTGACTCTACTTTTCTTCTTCCCAACCGTATCATGACTAGTCGACGGGAAGTCATCAACATGTTGTTCATAGGCTGATGACATGGGTTGGTCAGGGTGTGTAGACCATACTTCTATAACCTTGGGTAGACCAGGGCAATCCTTAAGAAGATGGCTACCCTTATAAATCCTGCAAGTGTACTTGGGCTTACAAGTTGTTTGGGTGATCTTGACATCATCAACACTCCCAACACGATTAACAGTAACTGGTTGTTTTCTAACATGTTTGACAGTGGTTAGAGGTTTTGACCCTTGTTTATCTTTCTTCTTTTTAATCTTTCTTTTCTTCTTCTTCTTAGTCACCGGGTTACTAGCTTCAAAACTTTCACCCGACGAAGAAGATGAAATGGAAGGCAACATTGTGAGAGAAGAAGGCGAATAAGACCTTACTGGTGAAGAACGTGAAGGATAAACATAAGGTTGATGTTCTTGGGGGGAAGTGCTTACGACCGAAGCACTTACTGCATTCGGGATTACTTGAATGGAAAACAACCACACTGAAAATCCAATTGTGAGACCTGGAAGGCTCAAAGTAGCGATGTGAGGAGGACCAATATTCCCATAAGAAGGAAAAACAAAAGGTTCCCCTGGAGCAGAGGTTCCTTCATTGGTCATTTTGGGAACTAACGCCATTAAATAAATATCAAATCTAGAGTCCTCTAAGGAAAACAAACAACACACGCTAAAAATCTAGTAAGCAAGCAAGCAAACAAAACCTTCTTGCAATGAACTCACTAGTTGGTGATGAAATCCAATGTTGCGGGAACAAAGTAAGAAGGGGTTGAGATAGAGCGGGTGGAAAAGTTACGTTGACGACCTGCTTAACGGACTTACACCCTGGTGCAATCTCCCACACATAATCGTGGGTATACCCTCCGAGGAGCCCGAGTGAGTTTGGCCAACGTCAATTCCAGGTACCGTGAAGACTTGCCCCTCCACAGTCACCTCATGTAAAGAACCTAGAGAGAAAGGCCACTAAGGTTACCAATCACTACAGTGATGCTTGGGGAAACAGTAGATAGTCCGATCCACAAGCAAGAGCAGGGTATCTAGCCCAAAATCAGCTTGAAAGGATTCCACTCATCATTGTGGGTATACCTCTCAAGCGACCCCCATAATACACATAATCTCTACACCAAGACCAACAAAGCAGGGTGAGTAACTCTGCTAGTCTCAATGTGACCTCGTGATTGACCCTTGTGTTAGAAGGGCTTCCCAGGACAAAATTTAGTAAGTGGATTTAACTGCTCCCTAACTCAAGATTCTATGTTTGTTTGCAGCTTTGGAAAGTTATCTTTCACACCTATTCAAAATCCCTACGACTAATCTAATGTAGGTTTGCTACTAGAAAAGATAAAAATGTCTAATCAATTTTTATAAGTGCTTTATTTTATGGCTGTTGTTACTCAAAAGGAAGATGGCGTGGACAATATGGTGTTTTGACTGACTCGAAAGCTATGCAAAGAGATGAAGATGTAATCTTTTCATTTCGATGAAAACTATGCTAAGAGAAGGAGAAAACATTTATCATTCCCATATGCACGATGTCCCAAAATCTTGACTCATCAATATCAATATTCTCAAGAAATGAGAAAAAGGTACTGAACACCAATGCATGATTCATGCCCCCCCTCGGCCATGAGGGGGAATTTTTTTCATAATTTAAGATAAAAAAATGCCATAAATCATGCAATTTTTCTACTTCAAATGCAAGGATGCCCCCAATCTAATATAAACGAAGAAATTAAATCTTTTTGTTTAAAAAATTTCACTAAAAGAAATAATGAACTTTCTTAAAACAAAGAAACCCAAACTAAAAGTTTTCTTTTAAAGCGAACTATTCAGAAGAAATCTGATCTTTCCCTAAACAATTCTAAAGAAAACACATGCTTTGTAATTGAAAGACACTCAAAGCAAGAGACCGATCCTTCAAAACCAGACAAAGAAAAAGTGGCTAAAAGCAACTCAAAGGATGTCAAGTAGACTGTAAACAGATCAATATAGGCTCTAAAAGCTCAATCTAGCTGATCAAAGCAAAACTCGGTCATCAAAAGATGACAAGACCCAATCCAAAAAGTTTACAAACAAGTTTGCAGCCTAGAAGTATATTACAGTGCGAGAATTAGGTATTCTCGCAGGCTAGACATTGGTAGGGTGCGAGAAATTCGCACTGAACCTAACAACAGGGTGTGAATATCAATGATTCTAGCAATGCACAGAGAGGTACAGTGCGAGAATATCTGTAATGAAAGAATTTTTTTAAAAAGGATAGGGAATCTAAGTGAACTTCTAGATCCAGAGAGTCTGGAAGGATCTCCCACAGACTCAGAGACCAGAAAACAAGCAATCAAAGCAAGGGAAACTAGACTAACTAGGAAACAATCCGTTCCCCAGTGGAGTCGCCAATTTTGTTATCGGACTAATCGGTAGGTGCAGACACTAACTTATCTCCCTAGATCTAGAAAAAAACACACCAGAACATGATGCTTTCCTTAAGTTTTAAATATTGAATTTACTAACCAAAGAGGGATGGGTGACATACCGTTTAAATGTCACTTCCTCTTGCCATCACCATCCTAGCTCCATTCCAACGTTCATACAATGATGATCCTGCAAAAGAATGCAACCAACCAAAGTGATAGCAATAGCATAAAATCAATATAAACCTATGTATGTGATCAAGGAATCATACAATAAAACACAACAAGCTTTATAGGAAAGAATCATATCATTGTATCATATTAAATGTGAAAGAGAGATTACAACCATGGCCTTGATGTAGTAAGGTCCCTTCCAACTGTCCTTCGTTCCCCACACACTTCTTGCTCCAAGGATTCTGAGAGCATAGATCTGATACTATTTCCAATCTATCTTGACAAAGCAAATCTCAAAGCCACTCTAACCAAGCTAACAATCCCAAGCCAAAAACAACTTAGCCAATCCAAAAATCTCCAAAGCTAACCAAAGCTAAATTTCTCCATGAGAACTCCTCTCCTTTTATAAGTTGAAGAGGATAAGGTGAGGAGTTTAGGATGATCCCACTAAATCATGAAAGCGAGTAAGATCCAAACCATTTAGATGCCACCTCACCATAGAAGTTTCTCCTTCTAGAAGATTTGAGAAAATGCTTGTTTTTCCCACATGTAGGCATTCTCACACCCTTCCTATAGAGAAACCTGCGAACATCTCATACCCTAGCTATGGTGCAACCTGCGAGAATCAGGCATTCTCGCACCTTGCCTATATAGAAACCTGTGAACTTCCTTTTTTACAGGGTTTTTACAAGGGGAAATGCAACTTCTTTTCTCAGGAAAAGTTCTTCTCTCTTCTCTCTTCAGGAACTCAGGCCACTGACCCCTATGAAGGAAACATATAGGTTTACATCATTAATGGTCATAGGGATGACGAAAATAATGTGTAACAACTGTTTTCCTGGGATTAACTGGACGAAGCTTCTGTTGAACTAGCTTGGCATCCAGATAAGTTGTGATTTCATGTTTGACTATTTTTGGATCAATGCCTAGAATTTCCTCATAAGACAAGAAAAAACATCACGAAATTCTTTAAATAAGTCTATGTAGATTTGAATCTCTTCGGGGGACAATCAACTCCAACGAAAACATTCTCCATGACGCCAGGGGTTCTGGAGATATTAATCGGTATAGTTTCAATGATAGTTGCCATATTACCCTCGTCATAAACCTCATGTGTAGCCAAGGTATTGATAGGACAAGACCTATATCCAGTCATAGTCAAGGTGAATTCTCCTGCTTCGATTTTTCTTAACTTCGGGAGGAAGTATGATTTGTGATGGAGATCGTCCTAGGGTTTGCTAGACTAGTCATTGCTTCAATGATTGCTTCATATGAGGGAAAGACTAAGTCTAACGAATCAGTACCAGCGAGGGAACCTTGAGCCCAAATAGGCTTTGGGATTAGATATAACTCTTGTGCAAGAGTCGGATCGGTGTCGGCTGAAGCTTGTTGAACTAAAGAGTACCTTGGCTTTGCCATAGACAAGGGCATGGACATACCATGGTGCCCTGTCCCCTCCATCGTGGCCAATGGGGAAGGATGAATCCATTGATCATTGAAGTAAGTCGTGTGAAATGACAAAACTTGGAAAATATCAACCTTATGGTGGCTTGATACGAACTTGACATCGCCTTGAGGAGGCGAGTAATCGAAATTACCCATCAAATATGGGCACAAACCAACCCCTATGTTAACTATGCCTAGTTGGGGATTGTCAATCATCGGGACCATGGATGCCCCCAATTAAGGGTCAGGTTTGGAGAAGGACAATTGATCAATGGTCACGATCCAAACCTCGTGTGGAAACAATAAGACCTGAAAAACTGTAGCAACCACTGCTTGCATGGAATAGGTCCAACTCCTACCTAACAAGAGATTGTAGTTGAGGGATGCGTCGACTACTTCTACTTTGACACACATGATCTTCCCTCCTAGCTACATGGGAAAAGAGGGGATGATACCATGTGGTCAGAATGAATGACTGTCAAAAGCGGTAAGAAGAGTAGGTGACGGAGACAAAATGGGCTAGCCAATGGCCTTCCAACACACCAATGACATGATGCATGTCGAGGCACCCTCATCAACCACCATGCATAAAATGTTTCGAGTAAAATTTTTCGTGGGGTAAGCCACTACTATTTGAAAAGTTACGTGGTAAGGGAGATGAGGTTTTAAGTCGGTTGTATCTAGCATGATTGTACCTGGATTACAAGTCTCGACGGATCCTAAAGCTGCTAACAAAGCTTTCCTCTGAGAAGGGCAGCTCTGGAGGACCTCCAAAGCGGACATCACACAAGGGGTTTGAGATAAATCCTCAACCACAAAATATCTCTGGGCAGCCCTTGCGTTTGGGTTGTGAGAAGATTTCTTGAACGTGCCTTTTGGGATGCATGTCATTGTTTCACCCAAAGTCTTCTCGATCTGGAGAGGAAGAGATGGGATTTCATCTTCTTTTCCTTTCTTAGAGGTGCTTGGCTTACTATAGTCATGTGCTCTAGTCGATATAAAAGCATCACCTTTCATCATATACACATTCACAGATCCAGGATTGTTCGAAGACAGAGAGGATCCTTGATTTTCCGCTTCCGAGCTTATAGAGGCTTGGGTAAGGTTTTTCCCATGTTGGAATGGATTCATTAAAACAACAGGCTGTTGCTGTGTCACAAAATTTTGGGCCTCTGCAAGCCGAGGGCACTGGTGGGTCGGGTGGTCCTCCGTGAACAGGTTACATGGATACTTCGCCTTCCATTTTTCAGTGTTTCCCCCGCAAACATTATTAGTGGGTTTCTTATCCCCCTTACCCTTCTTTCGTGTTTTTTTTATTTCCATCAGGATGCTGGGTGGAATTTGGATTTGTCGATTGCACACTGTGTACATCTGATGTTTGGGTAGGGGGAGCCACCGAAATAGTAGTTTGGCTGGCCGCTGTATGGTGTATATACAATTTTTGCATTTGTTTTCTCATTTGTTCAGCGGGTTTTGTTTGTGATGAACCTACAATACCATCGGCATGTGGTCCAACTCTCTATCTAGTTTTATCAAGTATGGATCGTGGTGCATCAGGAAAAACCTCGTACAGTAAACCAGATTGAGAATAAATTATCTCAAGGTGTTGAGATCTCATGATGGAATCTTCTTCGGAAAACACTCCCGACTTTGCAATGTCTTTGGATAGCTGTGGGACAAAAGACTTAAAGAAACACTCAAGCAGGAATGCTGGTGGGACTGGTACCTTAATTAAACTCTTCCGGCGTCTCCACTCTCAGATGTGGTCAGAGATATGGTCCACTTTTTTCTGTTCAAAATTGGCCAGCAATTCTGTGCCGACGTTGTATCTCACAGGTAATTGGAAATGGTTTAGGAATTCCATTGCCAATTCGCCAAAGGAAGAATATCTCAAGCGGTCGAGATCGATGTACCATTTCATGGCACTCCCGATGAGAGTGCGTTGAAACAATCACAATTGTATGGAGTCGTCTTTCAATGAATTAGACGAGCACAAAAGATGGAAGGTGGTCACATGATCCCTTGGATCTTCGTTAGGCTTGGCCTTGAACTTTGGGATGTCCGAAGGCAATTTCATCGGCATAGGAGGCCAACATGGATCGTGACAGATGGGGTCATTCAACAATCTTGTCAAGTCTAGAAAATGTAAGGTTTCTAAGAAAGGTAGCTTTGGTTGGTTTTGTTGATAACCATGGAAAAAGGGGCCTAGAGTTTGGCTCTCACCAGGTTGCCAGGAAAAGTTGGGTTGCTGGCCATGGTTTGGTAAAAAACAGGGCCATGACCAGCGTACGAATTTTGTGTGTGAGGAGACACCATCGATTGATTCCCAAAATAGGACGTAGATGGTTGGGCGTGCATTACATTCAGAGGACTTTGGGAAGGGTTTCCCCATGTCGATCCCATGGGAACAGGCATAACACCTTATCCGAGGTTCCATTGGTTGTGAAAAGAATTTCCGCAGATCGACATTCCTGACGAGGGAACTAATCCTTGCCGAGAATTTAAAGGTCCTGATGTGGAAGAAGTTCCTGGGTTTTCCCCCTGTGCAGGAATAGTAACCTGCATAGGATTAGGTTGGCCATAACCGGGGTTTCCCCCGGTTGGGAAAGAATCTGACGAAAAAGTGTTGTTACCAAATGCACCAAACAAAAAAAATGGTGTCGACCCTACCAACATATTATGAGAAGGTGGTCCTTGACTCCCTACTCCAATTGAACTATGGTGTATGTTCGACTCGATGGATTGCTAGTGGGAATCGTCGAGTGAAGGGGATGAAGGAGGTTTATGACCTCTCCCGTAAGGGAAAATGTTAAAAGGAGTTGAAGTGCCCCCCATGGGTACTTGCAGAGGAGAGTTAAAGCTCCTTGCCCCTAGACCTAAAGTCTGTAAAGTGGAGTAAGATAGTACAGGGCTGGTACCTATGCTAGGCATCTCGTATGAGAATGGAGGGTCTGTCACACTCTATGTGAAAGGAGCAGTAGCCTTCACCAAAGATGGGATTGGGCCACTGCTCGGGGTAGAGGCAGTCGAGACCATGGTGACTCGGACTGGCGATGGTGGGGTAGGAAGTGGAACACTCCCTGTGACGACAACCGTGGCGGGAATATCAGGATTCCCAGAAGAAGGGACAGGATTTGCCTCCATTACCATCTACTTTAAAGGTGTTGAAAGGTCCTTTAACAGAGGTTGGTTAGGTGTGATTTCTGGTGACACGGTTGCTTCAAAAGACCCTTGTTGGTCTAGATTTTGCCTTAGCAGTGGCGGGGGTGGCTCCAATGTAACCGGTGGCAGGCCAAGAAGCCTTCGTGACCAGTGGAGCTCGTTATCCTCCACTGTGTGAGAATATCAAAGACACATTAGGGATTTCTATTCTTTCAAAAACAACACACACTCGAAAAGTTGCTATAAGATAAAACAAGCAAACACTAAACTAGTTGGAAGAACAGTTACAACGTCCAACACTATAGAAACTTACCGGTGCAAGTGAAACTCGAACATGGAATCACCCTCTAGGTATAGTCTGTAAAGCATGGCCTGATAGCTGTCCTAGGTACCATGGTATACCCCTACAGTCACCTATGTATGTCCCTAAAAACGATAGGCAACTAGGTTCCCAGCGTGTGAACAGTCACCAGGCGGGTACAAACGACAGTTAGGTAGACCACAATGAGTAGGGTATCGAGCCCGAAACTTGTCAAGGGTATCAAAATTAAGTGGTTTGAAAGAAAACTGAGGACCTCGAACAGATTCGAGACCCACTAAGCTCCATGGCAAATGCAATCGACAGAATCCCAGGACAAGCCCTCTATATGTGTTCTCCACTACGATTGGTCCGACTTTGGAGGGGTTATCTACGCTACCTTTCGACACGTGACATCGTGTTTAGTCCTTGTGTTAGAGGGGGGTCCCGAATAACTTTCATGATACTAGACTTTTAACACTCCCTAGATCAGACTCCAATGTTTGATTTAATGGCCTTGAAGAGTTTCCTCTCCAACCTAATTCAAGGCCCTAACCCTAAACTAGTTGGTTGACCCTACAAACATAAAAAGTCTAATTAATTTTATATTTAGTGTTAATTTTTATGGATTGTCTTAAGTCAAAGGTTATGAAAGTGAAACTAGTGATGTTTTAAAGACGAAAGAAAAATAAATAGAAAGCTGGAAACAAAATAACTTCTTCTTGACTCAAATATTAATCAACTTTTCAAACTAAAAATTTCTAAGATCTTTGAACAACAAACTCAAAGCAGGATTTCACTCAACTATGAGCTACTTATCGTCTAAGTAAACCATCAAGAACATATGAAAGCAAAGACTTTTCCTAGTTACTAATGCAAACTAACACTATTTAACCAAACAAAGAAATAAAATATTTTTTGTTATTTGAATGCTCACAAAGCAAAAAGGAAAAATATCAACAAGTAAAGACCAAGAAAACTTCTGGCCTAAGTGTAGATCGCAAAGAGTCACTTTAAAAATAACACACAAGCAAATTAAAACTAGACTCTCACACTTGTATAAAAATCCTATAAAAATAAAATTTTTAGGAAAAATTCTTAATGAAAAAGAAAGCTATTGCTGTGATCAAACCTAAGTTACTGACTGCTATGACAGAGACCCAAAAAACTGAGAGGTATAACTCTTGACAAAGGAAAGGATGACTGCCTCACCTTAAATAAAAATTTTCTCCACAGACACGCTGCTGACAATTCAACAACAAGCATGTGCACACGAGCTGTGTAAAGTTAGGGCGCGTGTACACGCGTTCAGACCTTATAAAGGCTGTGCGTACTTTTGAAACTCTAAAAAAATGAAAGGACAAGAAATCAAGCCTAGAAAGAGACTACTAGTACTGAGAACCAAAATCTCTTGAATACTCAGACACTTACTTTGACAGAAAAAGGAAAACAATTCAAGGAAAACTTCATAGAACAAACCAATCTGAGGTGAAACCTAAGCTATAGACTGCAAACAACAAAGACTAGAATGAGTTTCAGAAAATCCTTGATAAGGATTATTTCTAATAGGGGAGAGGATGACTGTCTCTCTAAAAGTTTTTTTTTGAAATCATACACGTGGCTGATACTTCCTCAACTAGCATGTACACGTGGGCTGTGGGAAGGTAGGGCCCGGGTACACACATGCAGACCTTATACAAGCCGCGTGTACCTCCGTGGGTCTCAAAAAAGAAAAAAAATGTAGTCAAGTGAAGAAACAAAGATAACTGATATGGAAGACCAGAATCTCTGTTAGCTCAGACTTTTGCAGAAACTTTAAAAACAAGGAATGAAACCAGTTTTTTAAAAATTCCCAAAAAACAATATTCCCAGAAACCCTAGAGATTCCCCAGTACAGTCGCCAATTCTGTTGTGGGTGGGAAATCCCTACTACGGACTAGCACTAAGGGTTTTTATCATGCATGCAAAAATGTCCAAAATATTCTTACTTCTTACCATCATCCCATGCCTAAACCCCCATCACTCATGTAAATACAAGGTTCAAGAGATTAAGTTGACGTACCTTATTTTCATTTTTGATGTCGATCCCTTTTCACGCTTGGTCGTTCTTTGACTGTAGCTCTCCTCCCAAGGCTGACCTGCATTCACAAAAGACAAACAAATAACTCCACATGCATTTGATCTATGAACTAATGGGTTAGAGATTTAATCAATCATACAATCAATATTCAAATAATGACAATCTCATATGGCAGGACGGGAAAATAAATTCTTTTATTAACTTCACAATGATACCTTACAATGATAAAGTTGGCTACTGTTCCGCAATCCCGGTTTTGGGCTCTTCTTCCACTGTCTTCCAACTTCTTTTCTCTATACTTCTATTTGCACAAGAATGGCTAAAGGTTGGGATGAAAGGGAATGCTCAATCGGGTATAGTTTCTTTACTATGATTTTCCTCCTTTCAAATGGGATCCCTACCCCTTCTTTTATAGGCTAAAAGAAGCTAGGTATTTGGTCGAATGATTGGCCATGCATGGCCAAAAGGTTTAGTTAACTTACCCAAAGTTGTGTGTTCCATCAACAACTTTCCTTTTTTCATGCTTTTGTAGGTACACGCGGGTTGTCTTGGGTCAGCTAGCATGTAAACGCGTGCAGTAATGGAGCAGGGCGCGTGGGCCTTTATAAAAGGGTTTTTTAAGAAGAGTTGTTCAGTAGTATTTTGGAAAAGAAGGAATCTGAGATGGCCTGATGCTAGGTAAGCATGTATGGTTCAAATTAGGGTTATAACTCTAGGGGACAACCTCAATTTGGGGGTTAACCTCAGATTGGGGGACAACCTCAACTTGGGGGGCAACCTCAATTTGGAGCCCATAACCCAGAATATGGACAAAACGTGTCTGTATTACAATCTCAACCTTGGAATATTCCTTTGCAAGGGAATCAACAACCACCCAGGGGGAAACATCCTCAAGTCAATTCATTTTTTTCCTGTAACCTCGGTCAACCATATCCAGGTTCTTTGAATCCCACTTGGGGTCAAAAATTTCAATCTAATGTTCCTTTTCAAGGAAACATACCTAATCAACCCAACCCTGTGGGTTATCTGCCTCAAAATCCTCCATAGCCGAGTTTTTCAGGACTGTCTAATTATCTCGAGACTGCTTATGCTCCTACTGGTATACCTACGGGGCTCCCTACTTAGAACTACTAGTTTCCTCAAGTGAATTGACAATTGATTTTCCTAGCCACTTTGGATTTACTAGATTTGTCTAGGATTTTGAACGATCCTATTCTACACTCTCCTTATTGGTCCGTCATACCACCCAAACTACCATTTTACATTCCTAAATTTGACGGTCGAGTGGGAGAAGACTTGAACAATCATGTTATGAATTTTCATCTTTGGTGCTTGTCCAACTTATTAATGGATGACTCCATACGATTACGACTTTTCCAACGAGCTCTCACGGGTTCGAAAGAAAAATGGTACATCGCGTTACCATGAGGATTATTTAATGAATTTAACACCCTAGCCATGGCCTTTTTTATACATTACCAGTTGCCAATTCGATAGGAGACATGAACCAAAATTTTTAGTTCTTTTAAACAATCCTCATCCACTCATATCGCTTATCACATTCATGAGTGGAGGAGAAGAAGACACTTGATCAAAGTCCCTCTTCCTGATCAACTATTGGCTGATTCGTTTACCAAATCACTCTTTGGGCCTATTTCTCGTGATGTTTCCATGGGAGGTGTCATCACTGAAGAGCAAGCAATTAGTCATGATCATTATTTAGATCTCGTTTATTTGCAAATGGGAACACTTTACAATCGGATCTCTGATGCTCCCCATCCTTCCAAAAACCCCACCCCAACACCTTCAACAACTTCTCATGCTACTGATGGCATGATTGGCACCTTTCATGCAGAGACTTAGTCTCCTCACGCTAGTCACACCAATCCCAAATATATTGCTCCTAATGTCCAAAATTATCCTACTCCTACTCCTTCTGCCGGTAAAACCACCGAAGTTAATTTGGTTCAATCTTCCCCTACTGGTAAAAATAAAAATAAAAAGAAAGGGAAGGGTAAGAATAAGGAGGATAAAAATAACAATCAACCATATGATAAAGCCAAAATGCAAACCGCTGATGAGAAATATAAATGTAAGCCACATTACCCTTGTCTTATTTATGGTGACAACCATTATACGAAATATTTTCCATGATGTGTTGAGGTTACTAAGTTCCTCCAAGGGACTAGGAAGACTTCTACACCTACCATATTGTCACAATCATTTTCTTCTCAGCAACAGTCCCAATTGGCCATTCATGACCAACCCTCTCCTTCTTCTTCATCTTATGTCCTTATGTGTACTAGTGAAAATAAGAAGAATGAAGTTTCCATCACAAATCGAGCCAAAGATCACTCCCCGTCGAAGGAGAAAGTTGATGATATACCACCTTCATTGGTTCAACCTCCTCCCCCAATTTCACCTCCAAACAATCCTCTTCATCTCAAACGATTGAGTCTTGATGCAATTCTTCGCCCTACTCCCAAGGGCGTTGTTCGAAAGTACTTGTTTAATCCTCATGCATGTGTTGCCCAAAACTATAGTATTGTAGAAGACCTTGCACAAGCACCCTCTGCTATGTCGGCTCTCAAATTCCTTCAAAGTTGTCCCACTCAACGGAAGGCACTATTAAAGGCCATTTGTGGAATTGACCCTACTGACACCAATTTGATAATCTTTGACTTGGAAGATCACATTCGAAGGATTCCTCCTTAGCTATCATTTCATATCCAAGTTGTTGTTGAAATCAAGAATATCTATAGAACTGTTATTGACGAAGGAGCCTCGACTTGCATTATGTCTATTAATTGTTGGAAAGCCATTGGCTCTCCTGCCCTCACCGATTCACACAATACACTTAAGGCCTTCAATGGTACATGATTTAAACCTTACAATGTTCTTCCCTTGTTGTCTATTATGTTGGAAGGTAAATCGGTCAATGTAGATGTTGAGGTATTTGATGCACCTCTTGATTATAATCTTCTACTTGGTCGTAGCTAGATCGATTCCATGAGCACAGTTGTGTCTACCCTTTTCCATGTGATATGTTTCCTTCACCAAGGAAAGGTTTTTGCTGCTGACCAACTGGCCTTCTTTAATTATGATTCTCATACTAGCAACTTTCCTTTTATCTCGAAGACACCTCCCAGTTATGAGAATATCGAAGTGGGTCTGTTAAAAGATTCAACCTTGATGGGTACATTTCCATCCGATATACCTCCTCCTTTTGTCACTTCAAATAACATGATCTCCATCATAGTTCATGAAACCCATGCGTCTTTTGACCCATGGATAGTACCTGACCCTGGTGATTATCTTCGTTACGGTGACAAAATTCCCTTAAGTTCGATCGAATCCATTTATCAAGCTATTCAATCGACAACCCCCTCTCATCCTTCTCTCCATGATACATTTCCATATCTATTTCACGTGATGTTTTCTATTGATGAAATGATCATGTCAGTCATGTCTATGGAAGATACCTCATGGGCTGATGGACATCATCATTCTATCCTCTTTCTAGAGCAAGATACCATAAAGAGTTACCAATGGATTTTGACATTGTCAATCGTTGTTGTTTTTTCTTTAGTTCATGAGTCAACACACAATGTCTTGTAAGAAGGGAATTCGAGTAACATTTCACCTACCATTCCTCTTGACATATCGATTAAACCCAGAGTTGTGGAAAATGTTCATATCAGGGCCTCATGTTCTACTGATGAAGTCCGCATGTATAAATCCATTTTCCAAGAATTCCATGACGTTTTCACCTAGAGTTACGAATAAATGCCAGGTATTGATTCTGATATCATTGTGCATGAGATTAAGACATATCCAGACGCTAAAGATGTTCAACAAAGACTTCACCCAATCCATCCACGTAAAGATGCTACTATCAAGCTTGAATTTGAAAAACTTCTTAAAGCTAGCTTTTTCTATCCTGTGGCTTCGACTAATTGGGTATCCAATCTTGTTCCGGTAAATGAAAAACAAGAAACCATCCACGTTTTTGTAGATTATAGGGACATAAATAAGGCTTGTCCTAAGGAAAATTACCCAACCCCATTCGTCGACCAGATCATTGACGACTATGCCAGGAGTGAATTCTTCATGGACGGTTTCTCTAACTATAATCAAATTAATATTTTACTTGCAGACCAACACAAGACTACTTTTATTTTCCCTTGGGGAACCTTCACTTACCAGAAACTACCCTTCATTCTCAAAAATGCTGGTGCGACCTTTCAGCATGCTATGTCTTATGCTTTTCATGATATTAAGCATAATTTACGACCCTATATAGATGATCTACTGGCGCATTCCATGCATCATCAAGATCACCTGACACATTTAAAGGCCATTTTCGTACATTGTCGTTATTTGCGCATACGTTTGAACCCACACAAATGTGTTTTTTGTGTGGAGTCCAAAAAAATTCTTTGTTTTATCGTGTTGATACTTGGGATTCGAGTAGACCCTTTGAAGTTTGAGGCTATTCTTAATATACCTCCTCCCTCCACACTATGTCAACTCTAAAGTTTGCAAAGGAAGGCAAACTTTTTACATTGATTCATCCCCAATTACGCTGAATTAACTAAAGGATTCACTTGGCTACTCAAGAAAGGTTATGAGTTTGTATGGGAAAATACTGCAAATTTTTTTTTTGAGGCTTTAAAACTTGCCTTAACCCATACACCATTATTATTTCCCCCTGACTATAGCCGATATTATTTCCTCTACTTAGCTACTTCGGACTCTACCATTGCCATGGTTTTAGTTCAAGAGGATGACTTGCACGACAAGCATGTGATATATTATTTGAGTCGGAGTCTCACGACTACCAAAACCAAATACCTACATGTGGAGAAACTGGCCTTGGCAGCTGTTCAAGTTGTCCAACGTTTTCGTCACTACATCTTATTACGCAGGACCACAATTATTTCTGATTGCAACCCCATGAAACATATCCTCACCCGACAATTGCTTGGGGGAAGTACTCCAAATGGATAATGATTCTCCAAGAGTTTGAATTGGAGTTCGAACGTGCCAAGTCTAAGAAATATTTGGTTTTTTCTGAATTGATATGTGACCTTCCCTCCATTGAGACAAAAAATGTGGTAGAGGATTCCTTACCGGATAAATCCCTCTTTTTGATTAGTTCTGATGATGCATGGTATGAAGATATAATCATATATCTCTAGACTCAAACTTACTGGCTTGATATATATAATACACACCGTCGTCGTATACGGTATCAATCCTGTCAATACATCATCCTTGGTGATACCCTTTACCGCCATGGTATTGATTCCATTTTTTGACGCTGTCTCACCTACGATGAAGCTGAGAAAGATTTGAATGATTGTCACTCCAAAGCATGTGGCGGTCATATGTATGGGTATGCCACTACCCAAAATATCTTATGAGGGAGTTATTTATGGCCTTATCAGTTTAAGGACTGCATTACTGTTGTTCAAAAATTCCATGCTTGCCAAAATTATAATAACAAGATAAGATCTTACCCTTCTCCTCTTCACCCTGTATTTTCCGTTGGTCCATTTGCAAAATGGGGCATTGAATTCATGGCATGTAACCCTCACGTGGCCGGGGGGCATGGATACATTATTGTAGCTGTGGATTATTTCACTAAATGGGCCAAGGCGATGTCTACATTTGATAACACCGGGAAAACTGCAACATTGTTCATATTCAATCATATAATTACTAGATTTGGTGTCACCCAAGATATTGTTACTGATCGAGGTAGTCATTTTCAAAATTTTATGATGTCTGAACTTACTGACAAGTTGGGTCTTCGCCATGAAAACTCAACTCCCTATTATCCACAGGCCAATGGTGAGGTTGAAGCAATCAACAAGGTTCTCATTACCATGCTTCGATGTATAATAGGAATTCATAAGATGAATTGACACACAATGTTGTTCTCAACATTATGGGCCTATCGGACATCCATTAAGTCTGCCACATGATTTACATCTTTCTATCTAGTCTATGGTATCGAATAAATTTTGCCGATTGAATGTGAGATACTATCTTTGAAATTAGCCATTGAAATTCTCCCTAATACCTCTGCTGAAGAGGAGCGTCTTTTGTATTTGATGCAATTAATTAAAACCTGTCATGATTTTAATCCATGTGTTTTTTTTGAAGGTGATCTAGTTCTTCTTTACGAGCAAGATCGTGATTTTCTAGGGGCCGGTAATTCGAGCCCATGTGGCGGGGGATTTATATTGTAGAATGAGTGTTGGAGAAGGGATCTTATGAGTTGGTTGATTATGATGGAACCCCTTTGAGTGAACCCAAAAATGGGATTTACTTGAAGAAGTACTATGCTTAAGTCATTTTTGCATGAATGCTTGTATTTTAGTGTATAAAATTCTTATGTGCTTTTTCGTTGTTTGGTTTTGACCTTTAGTTGCTTACCTTGCATTGTGATTGGTTTTCATATGTTGGTGTCTTCACTACCCTACCTTGGCTTCGTTGATGGCGCTATTTGCGACACTCAGAACTTAGCATCCGTTGCTTGGGCAATCTATGCACCTACGAATGAATTGATTAGTCTACATGGTGTTTTTCTTGGTCATGAAACTAAAAATAATGCAGAATATAGTGCTATCATCGAATTATTGACCAACATTGTTTCACTTGGAATCCATCACCTTATTGTACAAATCGATTCACAGTTAGTAGTCTTACAGTTGAGTAATGTTTACTCCATTCAAAGTCCTACATTGTTAAGGGTATACTTACGAATTCGCCTCTTGGAACGTCATTTTGATTACATTGAATATCAACACATTCCTAGATGTATAAATGCATGAACAGATGCTTTGGCTAAGTATATATGAGACATTTATAAAATCCAATCACTTTGTATATACAACAAGTAAGCCGATAAAAGCCTCATATATACTTAACGATAAAAGTTTTACAAAAAGTGTTTTTGTCTGAAGACCAAAATATAAAAAATGTGAAGCACATGGCTTCATATAGAATAGAGCATCAAGGATGCTACTTTCTATAACATGTGACTACCCATGACACTCTACGGAGTAGTTGACCGATGGAAGCAGATACGCCCACTGTGTGGCACTGATAATGCCTCAAGATATCATCAATGAAGGCATCTGGGATGTTCATCGTGAGCCCCTCTAGATTCTTCTCTAGGATCTCATAGTTAGTAGCAGCTACTCCTCCTATTCCATCTCTCTCCCCTCACCTCTGGATGGGGGATGAAACGGGAGGACGATAAGGTCCCATGTTTGCATCATCAAAGATAATTTGATTTGTCATCGGATAAAGAACGTAAAAAACATTTTATATTAAAAGTCACAAAACATCATAAAACAAATGTCCTTCTTACCTATGTCCCCCCATTGGGAACCCTCAGGAAGAGCTAAGTCCGGATCTCCTTGGAAGTCTAATCTATCATAGGCATAGTCATTGACCATGAGCATCTAAGTTCTCAACCAGTCAAAGAAGACATCATTATATCTAATGATGGGACCAAATGCATGCTGTGCCATGAGGTTGACCCACCTCCTAATTCATGGATCTTGTGGGGTAGGTATACCCCACTCTACCTGTAAATGCAAAATTGGGACCCTCTCTAAGAATAAGGATACCAAAATTGACCTGTATCCAAACTGTTTCAGATCACCACTCCTACACTTGCTCAATTATTTTTTCATACTCTTTATAACCCCTTCACATCAGTTGAAAACTTGGGGCTCCATACACTCCAACGCATATTGAAAATAGCTCTGAAGAGCCATATGGGGAGCTGCACTCCTTGCAATGTGTGTGATTCTATAGAGGATAGTCCATAGAGGAAAGTCTCGAACATCTCTTATAGAGACTTACCGCTATGCTTCTGAGTACCTGACACACAATGTGCACTAATATAATGGTTCATAGGCTTGCCGCCTCCTCTGCTGCTTGTAAGCCTCACTCGGGACCCATGACAAGATAGCCTGATCAAGAAGTAGATATCCTCAATATCTATCATAAGAATGTGAGCACCCACACAAAAATCCTTCTCGTTCACATCCCACATGTGAACTAGGTACTCGAGTAATCTCAGCTGGGCCCTCATACCCTGGATTTTGAAGAATTTCAATAGTCCACACTACCAGAGGGCCATTACTGTTCCCATGTCATTCTTGACAAAATAGTATTCCTCCTTGTGTTTTCTCTCACACCATTCCAACATTTTTACCATGGAAAACCTGCAATGGAACATTAAAGAGAGATTATCATCTTTATCTTCTTCCCTGGAAACATTTTTTTGGCAAATACATCTCAAAAAAAAATTTGAACCGCGATTGTCACAGGCCTGGGCATTCGTACAGTTAAAATTCATCATAGGATGTCTATAGGTCTTCTTGCAATGATCTTAGATCGTCGCAGGGCCTGATATAGGGCACCGACGATGACCTCTGCGCATAGGTACCCTTGAAAACTTAACTCAAAAAGTCATTTTTAACCAATAAAAGGAAAAATTTTGATCCATGAAAAGTTGAAAGAGATGAAAATTACATGTTCTATGGAGACCGTTTTTCGATTGATCAACCATGCCCTCCACAATCCGCAATGGAAAATCAAGTTAAATTTGGGGTTTTAGAGCAAGGTTTGGGTGAAATAACAAATGGAATAGTGAAATGAAGTTTTTACTCATTTTTATTGATATTTTCACTTTTTCATTTATATTTTATATCATTTTATATATTTTACCTAAATCATAAATTCCTAACGACCTCTCAAGTGTTTGATTTTTTGCAAATGAAAAGTCTAGGAGCGAAACATTGGAACACAGATTCGTTTTTTGGTCTGTTTTTATACATTTGTCGTATGTACAAATCCTTTTAGGGTTTTTCAGCAAAAAATCCAAGCTTAGTTTTTGTACTTTCTCGTGCTCGTAAATCAATGAGAATGTAACCGAGTACAATTTTATCTCTTTTTTGGACTTGTAATGGTAACATGAAAAATGAAATCCATGGAGTATCCTTTAAGCTCTTTTCACGCTCCATAAAAATGAAAATATTGCCGAGCAACCTTGTTCTTTTCACGCTCGTAAAAGTATTTGAAGAAAACATATGATGGGCGGTAGGTTATCACTTTTTTGGTCTCGTCAGATTAATTTATGAAAAAGGACTTGATGGAGTTCTCCTTAAGTCTTTTTCTGTTGAAAGGTCAACAAGAAATGTGTGTCTAATTTATTTTTCCCTTAAATAAATTGGACACTAAATATTAATCTATTGTCTCATAATTACTTGAAATAGTTAACTGAAATGGAAAATCAGTTAGCTATAGGAAATTTGAATTCAAAGGTTGACTGGTGGGACATGGAAGTCGAATTAGTTGTAACTAAGTGACTTGAAGTTGTAACCAAGTTATAAGTGTAGTTATGTGAGTTGTGAAGTAGTTTAACTCAGTTAAGTGAGTTAAGCTCAGTTGTACTAGTTGTAACTGAACTTAAACTAGTGAGAGTTCAGTGAATAAATTATTAATTAATTCACAATCAGTGATCTCGCATGCAACTGAAGATTTACCACTATTAACTACATGCATGTCAGATCGAGTGGAGACCCAGTTGAGATAACAAGTGAAAGGGGCAGTTTGGCTATCAGTTGTGATTTGAGTGAAGTGAACTCATGCAATCACACACACAGTGGATGTGCCCATGAGAAATGTGGAACATAGGAAAGACACATTTGAATCATTTTGCATGTTTTCCATTGCAAGGATTGCACAGAGGAGGTAGGATGTCTGGAGGTGGAGAATTGACACATGTATTTGATGATTTTTGTATGACAATGTGAGACGATTATATATTGTACTGAGAGCTCTTGGATTAGAGTTTTGTATGATATTGTTTCATGATCCATGATATATACATAACATATGATAGTGGGGTTTTTATCTTTATGCTTTCCCAGTAAAACATTTTTGTTATGTGTGATTGATCTTTCTTCTTGATATTGCAATTGGCGATCGTGTTTTAAATTCCACAAGAATATTTGTAGAAGCAATTCTGTATTTAACAGTGGCATATAATTGTTAGATCAGGAGAATTGAGGCAATACATAATTTGTATTAAAATTTCTACATTGTATCAGAGCACAGAAAATTGCAGAAGCTGAGTTTGAGATTGGATAGAATTTGAATTTGCAGAAAGACCTTCTTGGTGCTACAACTGATTCAAGATCGAAATGGATTTCAATGGCTTTAGGTTAGAGTATGCACTCGAGGGAAAATTGAACTACATTTATTGGAAGGAAAATATGGAGGAAGTACACTAAGACAATGGATTGAAGGAATTCATTGACAAAGATGTTCCTAAGCCAGATGTTGCAGATGTTGCAAATCTTGATGCATGGAAAAAGAAAGTGGAAAAGGAGAGAAGGATCCTATTGGAGGGAGTACGAGACCACAGTGTCTCAAACCTCCATGGGAAATCCACACCATATGCAATGTGGAAGACTTTGACAAATCTATTCCAAAACAACAACGACCATAGGAAATTGGCACCCAAAGATAAACTCAGGAAGATCAATATGGAGAAGGTCGAATCCATTCCAAAATATCTCACGAAGTTTGTCCAATGTCGGGATGAGTCGGGGAGTGTGGGAATAACAATCACTGATGATGATTTGGTGAGATTGTATCTGCTAGGACTTCCCAAGAGTTAACACAGTTATCAAGACTCTGTCAATGGAAGGGAAAAATTTCCAGATTGGGAATGACTATGGTCGGATCTAGTGCAAGAGGAGTTCAGGAGGAACACCAGAGATGTCTCTTCATCAAAGCATGATGATGAAGATGATTTTGCTTTGGCTTCCAAGGAAAGGGAAGGGAAGGGGAAGAAATTAAATTCAAAATTCAAGTCTAAAGAAAAGAAGATGGATTTGTCCAAAGTGAAGTGTTTTCATTGTCACGAACATGGGCATCTCGCTACTAACTGTCCACAGAAGAAGAAGAACAAGAAGTCTATTGGAGCTGCAGCTGGTGAGGCCCTTGCCTCACAATTTGAACTTGAATTCTCCTTGATCTCATGCATGGCGTCAAGTGCATTGGGATCAATGTGGTATTTGGATAGTGGCACTTCCTTCCACATGATGGGAGATAAGGAGTTTTTCACTGACTTGGAGGAGAGAGATCTCAAAATGCAAATAAAGATGGGCGACGATGGACGATGCCGTGCGACTAGAATTGGTACCATTACCTTTTGGTACCATTACCTTTGAGAGGAAGTTAGGTAAACCATTTCAATTGAAAGATGTTATGCATGTTCTAGGTCTGAAGAAAAACTTAGTCTCAGTTGCAATGTTGGAGGATAGAGGCTATGACGTTGTTTTTAGCGATGGAAAATCTTTCCCGCGACATAAAGAAATGGGTCAAGTCAAGAAGATAGGGATTCAAGTTAAGAATCTATACAAGATGGAGGTAGATGGATGTGGTTCCATGATGGGAAAGGTAGAAAAAGTGTTGATCTGGGATGAGGGTGAATTATTGCACATGCGATGGGCCATCTTCATGCATAATAAGGATTAAACATTCTCAAAGTTCTGTGAGTTTAAAGCATTGGTAGAGAAAGAGTCAGGGAAGCAAGTGAAGGCTCTGAGGAGCGATAATGGTGGAGAATACATCTCTAATGAATTCAAATACTTCTACAACAAAAAAGGAATTCGAAGAGAACTCATAGCGCCTCATAACCCACAACAAAATGGGGTCACGGAGAAGAAGAAAAAAATGATCGTGGGTGCAACACGAGGGATGTTGCATGATCATGGCCTACCAATGCATTTGTGGATGAAATCATGCAACACTGTGGTTTATGTGAAAAACTGTTGTCCTCATAGAGTACTTGGCATGAGTACACCTGAATAAGATTTCATGGTAAGAAACCTGACGTTTCTCATTTTAAGATTTTTGGCTCATCTATTTATGTGCATGTGACCAAGGATGCCAAGAAGAAGCTGGAACCGAGTGCTAAAGTTGGGATATTTGTGGGGTACATAGAAACACCCCATAATTATTGTGTGTATTTTCCTAACAACAAGATGACTTTTATGCGACGGGATATAAAATTTGATGAGGGGAAAGCCATGTAGTTGTCGCTTGAGACGGAGCTAGTCTTGCATGTGGAGGATGAACTGTTGGTTCCCAAAGATGAGTCTCAAGATGTGGATCAACCAAATGAGGAGGTTCATGGAGTGGAGGAAGAAACTCATGCAGATCCATCCATCAAAAATGGAAAAAAGCGCACCACGGAAACTGATAGATTGAGACTAGATGTTGCACAAAATGTAGGAGCCCCTACTTCACAGTGAAACTAGAGATAGTCTCCCGATCTATTTACTGGATACATGGCTCTCATGAGAAAATGTATTGTGACTGAGCCATATTCCTTTTAGGAAGCAGTGTAGGATCCCACTTGGGTTGATGCTATGGTGGAGGAATATGACTCCATTTTAAAAAATAGTGCATGGGAAATTGTCCCAAGACAGGTCGACAAATCAGTGGTAGGTTCAAGATGGATCTACAAGGTAAAGAAAGCTGCTAATGGGAGTGTGGAGAAATACAAGGTCAGGTTTGTGGCCCAGGGCTTCTCACAGATAGAGGGGATATATTATGATGAGACCTTTGCACCTGACACAAGGTACTCTTCAATAAGATCCATATTTGCACTCTCAGAGCAAATGGTCTTGCACATTCATCAGATGGATGTAAAAACTGCATTTCTCAATGGGATCATTGAGGAAGAAGTGTACATTGAGAAACCATAAGGGTTTGAGACCTTTAACATGGAATCACATGCGTGCAGACTCAAGAGAGCGCTATATGGGATGAATTAAGCACCCCATGCTTGGTACACTCGGATAAACAACTATTTCACCAGACTTGGCTTCACCAAAAGTGAATCAGATGCAAACCTATACCGAATTATGGTGGAGGGTAAGCTTTTAATCATTTTTATTTATGTTGATGATTTAATATTGACTGGTGATGAGAAACTGATATGCTCATGCAAGGAGGACCTTGTAAACGAGTTCGAGATGAAGGATTTGGGCCTCCGTCATTATTTCCTTGGACTGGAAATATGGCAGCGAGATGGTGAACTTTTTGTGTCTCAAGGAAAGTATGCAAGGGAGATACTAGGTAAGTTTCACATGGAGGGCTGCAAGCCCATGGATACTCCTCTTCCAGGAAATTGGAGGAAAGAGGATTCTACTTCTGCAGAGGTAGTGGATGCTACTGTCTATCGACAATTAGCAGGTTCGCTAATGTATCTAGTGAACATGAGACTAGACATTTGCTATGCGGTTAACTAGCTGAGTCAAGCAATGGTTAAGCCTACCAAGCTCTTTTGGAAGGCAGGTAAGCATGTCCTAAGATACCTGAGGGGCACATCTGAGTATGGATTATGGTATAGACAGATGGATGAGGTGAAGTTGCATGGTTTCACAGATGCATATTGGGCAGGCAACACAACTGACAAAAAGAGCACATCAGGGGGGATCTTTAGTATCGAATCTACAACTGTTTATTGGTACAATAGGAAACAAATATTTGTGGCACTCAGTTCAGTGGAAGTGTAATGCATGGAAATGAGTCAAGCTACATGTGAGGCTATCTAGATGAGAAAGATCTTGGTTGGTTTGTTTGGTTCTCATTTAGATCCAATTCATTGAGATAATCAAAGTTGCATTAAACTCTTGATTAATCATGTTTTTCATGATAGATCTAAGCATATAGATATCTAGTATCATCATCTCAGATATTGTGTGCAGTGGAAGATCATGTTGCTTTAGTACATTCCTATGGAAGATCAGGATGCAGACATTCTGATGAAGGTGCTCACCAGGAGAAAATTTGAATACCATAGAGATAGGATTGGGGTGAAGGATAATCCCTTTCTTGTTGAGAGGGAGTGTTGAAAAGTCAACAAGAAATGTGTGTCTAATTTTTTTTCCCTTAAATAAATTGGACAATAAATATTAATCTATTATCTCATAATTACTTGAAATAGTTAACTAAATGGAAAATCAGTTAGCTGTAGGAAATTCGAGTTCAAAGGTTGACTGGTGGGACATGGAAGTCAAATTAGTTGTAACTAAGTGACTTGAAGTTGTAACAAAGTTATAAGTGTAGTTATGTGAGTTGTGAAGTAGTTTAACTCAGTTAAGTGAGTTAAGCTCAGTTGTACTAGTTGTAATTGAACTTAAACTAGTGAGAGTTCAGTGAATTAATTATTAATTAATTCACAATCAATGATCTCACATGCAACTGAAGATTTACCACTGTTAACTACATGCATGTCAGATCCAATGGAGACCCAATTGAGATAACAGGTGAAAAGGACAATTTAGCTATCAGTTGTGATTTGAGTGAAGTGAACTCATGTAATCACACACATAATGGATGTGCCCATGAAAAATTCACATCCTAAGAAAGAGGCATTTGAATAATTTTGTATGTTTTCCATTGCAGGGATTGCGCATAGGAAGCATGCTATCTGGAGGCAGAGAATTGGCACATGTATTTGCTGATTTTTGTATGACAATGTGAGACGATTGTATATTGTACTGAGAGATCTTGGATTAGATTTTTGTATGATATTGTTTCATTATATATGATATATACATAGTATATGATAGTGGGGTTTTTATCTTTATGATTTTCCAGTAAAACATCTATTTTATGTGTGATTGATCTTTCTTCTTGATATTGCAATTGACGATTGTGTTTTAAATTCCACAAGAATATTTGTAGAAGTGATTATGTATTTAACAATGGAATATATTTTTTAGATCAGGAGAATCCAGACAGTACATAACTTGTATTAAAATTTCTACATTTTCAGACTCTCTAAACATGAAAAATCCCCGAGTTTTCTTTCTTTGGACTCATTAAATAAACATCGAAAGACCCATATGGGACCAAATCACTCCTTCCTAGGGTTAATTAGACGTACTTTGAGGGACTCATTCGAAGGATGATATTACATTAACAAGCATATGTTATCCTCCTCAATCTTGTGTAAAAATAAAGAGGTACTCACTAGAAATGGTGGGGGGAAATTGGGAAAGGAACGTGTCTCTGTATTTGTGTTTGTGGCAATAATATTCACTCTTGAACATGACACCCCCCTTCATCATCATATCCAGGTTGGGAAATCCATTTATATCTCGTTTGACCATCCACATGTCCATATGTCGGGTCCTCCTTGAGTCAATGCTACCAAGACTATTGTCATGTCGTTCATATGTTCAAGAGAAGTCCAACCTAAATAAGCCTTATATCGAGTCAACCATTTGCGGTTATAAATTTTATACCATGTCGACCTTCCTTGTGTCAGTTTCGAATCACCTCATACTCTGATCTACTTCAAATCTGTTACTTATTTTGTGTCACTGATGGGGGATAAATTAAGGCCCTCCTGTGATGAGTCTTTTCCTATCGACTTCAGTTCATTATCCACGAACAAGACTTAGATACCATTTTGTACCCTAGAGCTTGCATGACTCAATGGCAGTTCTGTTCGCTTCCAACAATGGTTTCACATCATTGACCCTTGATTGGGATATTCCATCGAGTGTTCGACTTCAACTCATTTATTCACATTCGTTGGATTGTACTAGGGTACCTTGGGAGTCATTGACATCAATGGTGATTTCCCTCGCACTTGTTAACAGTTGTCATCGTTGACCGGTAATCAAGTGGTTTCTACCATGTTCAACTTCAACACCTATAATCACATGGTTAGATTCGTACTTAGGGATGGTGGAAATGAATACCCTGGATCTCATCATTTGTGTCTAGCTTGTGAAAGAGTATTTATGATTGGTATTGACACATAGATCCACTTTTTATGTCTCGTGGCTATGTCCGAATTTGAGTAATTTTAGTGCATAGATCCATAGTGTATTCCTGGTGGCTATGATGATTCACATTGACATGGATCCACAGTGTATATTTAGTGGCCATGACTCACTGTACATTTTGTAAAATGAGTATGGGAATGCCTACCTCAGACAATGGTATATTATTATGATGATGCTTGACTGTTTGCAGGTTCTTGATCGATGCGATCCTTGTTTCCAACACACACATTCTAAAAACTATTTAGGCTATCACGAGTTCCATTCTCATAATTTGGGGGGCATTCTGTTACACATTATTTTGGTCACCCTAGTGATCCATTGACAAACATGTGTTCATGTTCCCAAAAAATATTCTTTTACTTTATCTTCTTAAAAACCTTATGAAGAAAGGTCGTCGCAAGCTGCATTATACACAGGGTGCAACGATGCCTGATCATCACCCCCTTCTTTAAAGATGGCCTATGATGTCTCCGCAATCTACTCTATAACTAGGGTGCAATGATATTAAAAGTCTAAGAAAAGGTCAAGTTTCACGAAATTTCTAGAAGGGGATCTTCTAGAAGATGAGGTGGCATCCAAATGTTTTGGATCTTACTCACTTATTTGGTTTGGTGGGATCATCCTAATCTCTTCAACCGTCTCTCTTTCCCCTATATAAAGATGGATCTCTTATGGAAAATGATAAGATTAATTAAGGTGGAATAGGCTAAGAATTGGATGAGGAATTCTACTTCGGTTCATACTTGAGGGCTTCATTTCAGTTCATCAAGTCATTGTGGATTTTATTTATTCAAGCTTGGAGCAAGTGTGTGTGTTGGATAAAAGGGCCATCGAAAGGGGACCTTGCAACATCAAGGCTTTGGTTGTAATCCCCACGTTCATTTTAATATAATGTAGTGATATGTTTATTTCCTATAAAAATTTCTTTGTTTTATTGTATGATTCCTTGTTCACATACATAGGTTCTCATTGAGTTTATTATATTGCTTTCACTTTGGTTGGCTTATGGTTCCTTACATGTTTAATATCAAAGGAGTGCTGGAGTGGATATAGGATGACAACGACAAGAGGAAGCGATATTTAAACGATATGTTTCTTATCTTTTGTTAAGTAGTGAACTTAATAGTTAGAGCTTAGGGAAAGCATCATATTCTGTTTTGTTTTGTTCTAGTTCTAGGTGGATCTAGGGAGATCAGTTCATGTCCACATTTACCGATTAATCCCATAACACCAAGTGAAATATAAAGTGAGCCTTATCCACATATTCAATCTTTGTTCACCATAAAAGACCAAAATTTAACTTTGTCATTCTCCCAGGGAAAAAAATGATTTCGTTTCTCCGTCCCCGACAACGATGCCAAAACGATGTTGTTCCTAAGATTGATTCTAGGCTCGAAGAATAATGTGAGGCATCAAAGATTTAAATGAAATTTTCTATAAGTGCTTTATTCTACCTTCAGTTTTCTAATAAATAACTTTAAGTGAAACTGATGATAAGACAATACACTCGTTATCTGAGTCATAAATTTAATTTCAAATGATGTAGAAATGATTGACAAAAATGTTAAAATAAATCTAGATATCAATTACAGATAAGTCTTACCTCATTTTCAGTAGAAGAAAAATAGAAGATGTACTCTTGAAAGAAGATTAAGAATGAAACAATTCACACAGATCATAGGTCTTGTTATTACTCACACTAAGAATAGAGGAAAAACTACAACTGAATGGACTTTTGATGTGTTAAGATCACAGTAGATGTATTACTAAATTGTAATCATCCACTCTTCAAGAACTATAGAAGGAAACTGATAAGAGATGGAAACAAAGAGAAAACACATAACTCAAATGAAACAAAACTTAGAATCTTTTTCTTCTCTTGTATCAATATTCAATAAGTTATCTTTTTTACATTAGGCCAAAAGCATCCAGGAATAGATCTAAGATCTATCTATTTATACAAAAAAAATTCTCAACTAAAAGTAGTTAGACTTTCCACAATATCTACTCTAAATATAGAATATAATCCGAATGAAAAACATAACACAAATAGTGTTTAGTTATGGTTTGATGTGCTGGCGCTTCATATGCTCCTTCATTTTCTCCCAGATGCACTTGCTTTCCTCTTTTCATTGAACTGGGCGCACACATCCATCAAGGCTACCAAAAATCTTGAAGTTTCAATGTTCTCGTTCAATTCGAGGGAAAACACCTTCTTGTGTACTAGTGGTAGCTTCTCCTGGATCTTCTTTACTTCCTGGGCTATAATTTGATACTATAATTTAGGATTCACCAACAACTCATTAATCTTGAGCAAATCAATATGATTCATCTGTTGGATGACAGATTAAATATTTTCCTTATTTTTTCTGGAGTTTTCCTTATTCATTTCTATTTCAATCTTCCCCAGTGCCTCCGAGATATAATTTCCTTCAAATTCAACCAATTTTATTTTCTACAGAAGACAGGGTATTCATACAAGTCTCCTTTTCCTCTTTGGCAAGATTATTTATTTCTTCTAGATTCATCTCCCAAACTTCCAAGGCCATTTCACCCTTCACTTGTTCATATTGTGAAAAAGAGGAGAGACCAGGGATATTGGCTTTCTGCCTCCATATAATGAATCTTGAAACTTGGATCTAGCCACATTGGAATCCTTTTCTTTCACATAAATACTTTTCAGAGAATCATTTATTTCCTGATAGTATTTCTGAATAGTATCCACCTTTTTATATATCTCCTGCCAGACAACTTCCAACTTCTCATTGATTTTAGATGCTTGTGCTTTGAAAATAGCGATGTCTATTATTGTGTTATCCATTATGACTAATTTGTCCTACAACTGCTCTATCAAAATGTCTTGCTGAGTAATAATGGCTTTGTTGGTCTGTGAATTCTTGTAAATCAACTCAATTTTCTCTTGTAACTGCTTCATCTGTTGCTGATAATTTAACATGATTTTCTCTATGTCTTGATTCATTATGCTCCTGACAATATGTTCTGTGATTTGCATTTCATTCTGCAATTGTTCCACCAAGATAGATTTTTGTTGCAGTTGCTTAGTCATATTATCCACTGACCATTGGTTGGCAGTGGAAAAATCCCCTAGTGAATATGCAACCTCTTTGTAAATCTCAGGATCATCTTTGCTTTTTCCATCATACACTATTTTACGCCTTTTAGTAACTACTCCATCTTTTTGCTGAGATTCTTTATTTACAATAGCTTTCCTTTTCTTTTTGAAAAAGAAACTTGAGGGAGGAATTTCTTCAGGAAAGATAGGGGTAAGTTCATCTATGTGAACGACCTCCGAACTAGGAGTTTAGAAACTGGTCGCTAAAGGATTTAATGAGGGAATATGAGAGATAATTGCGGTGGAGATTTCTCAACATGTTTTGCTTGGAATACCAGTAGAAGTAACTAGCATTGAAGGGGGGGAAACTTGTCCCTGCTTCATGAAAGCTTCAAACTGGGCTAATGTATGTTGATCATTTAGACCTAGAAGTGATGTTTTTACCTCTTTAAATAATCCGTCTGAACTCTTCAATACTTATTCAATTTTGTTCTCAGTGAAGCAACTTGGCTGAGATTCTGTGGGTTTAGCTTCCTTGGTAGATTGAATGGGCCTTGAATCTACTTGTAAAATATTAGGCAAGTTATTTTGTCTATGCTTTTGTAAGATGAGGAAACCATCCTGTTGGTTAGGAGGTAGTGTTTAAAATCTATTTTGAACTTCTTCATAGGATGTATCTCCCATGAAAACCTCATCATAAGGAGACTCTTCATGGATGCATCTTTTCATGTTGAATTGATCCAAATGATTCTCTACCACCTTGTGAGGATCATGTATTTTAAATTCAATGTCAACTAATTTGACATCTTCCAAGGTTGCAACCTCGAATTTGGTATGACCAAAATGTAATAATGTAAACATACCAACATGAATGGGAAAAGTTGGCCATACCTTTTTCTGAGCCTCTTTCAAATCCTTAGTGATTCCTCCTGCTAATATTTGGTATGCCACTTCTTGGCACACTAGCCTGTCAGGTAAAATTTTTGGAAGGGCATGAGGAGGAATGAAGCAACCAAACACTCTAATGTAAGAGAATTTCTCTTCAACATACCAGTCTACAAAGGTGCTTAAGTTTCCCATAATATTCTCTGAAATACTGGGCAGCAGGTGGCCATAGATAGCTACATGAATAGGTACCACTACGTTGTGACATATCTCATAAAATAAATCTTCATCATTTTCTGCCCATAGTTTGGAGTGGTAGAAATGTATAGGCTCAGAAATAGCCGGGGTCCAACTTCAGTTCATCAGGGGAAATGAGGTCATGAAGCAAATTGAATCCATGATGTATGTGAACATGTAAAAAGGAGCATGTTTCCCTTTTGATTTCAATGATTGGTACTCAACAACCACCTTATCCAAGTTGTTAGACAATTTTTTCCCCCAATTGAAAGTATAGCCTTCGACCACTTCATTCGTTATAGCCACCCACTCAAATGAGAAATGCACATGGTTTTTTATCCCAAATAAATGAAAAAACATCATGGCTATATATAAGATATGAGCATCCAAGGATGCCGAGGAATACATACCATGAGCTTCAGTTTTGAACTTGGTGGGATTTCCCCACTAGGTATTGATTATATCATGACCAGATCTGTCGTATTGAGTGCATTATTTTCTCTCAAAATCTAGAAGAAATGTTGCATTGTAAGTATATTTGGGTGTAGAATAAATTTTATACATTACTTGTAGGTCTTTCTGTTGAAAAGAGCTGACAAAGGTTTTCTAGTAACAGATAATGATTTTGGTTTGAATGTCCATGCGCTCCAGATCCCAACTTATCATATCATTATAGGGTATCAACTTATGTCATGTAACAATCCTATGCAGTCTCGACTGTGCTACCAATCCGAGCTTGACTGAGAAGGACTCGTCTTCTTCCTCGATAAAATCGTCCGAACAGATAAGAATCTCACGTTCTAAGATATTGTAGACTTGCTTCTAGGGCTTGATGGAGTCTTTAATTTGCGAAGTTGTGTCTAATAGAACGTCTGTGTTTGAATTGGAATCATCTGTTGATGCATTTTTCTTCTTCACAACTTTGCGTGGCAACATAATCCTCATGGAAATGAAATTAACCTTCCTGTAACAAGAGAAGTCTGTAAGCTCTTAATTACTGAATGAAAAATTCTAATTGAAAATGGTAAAATGACTTGAGATTCAAAATGTTTTATTCATAAAGTCTATCAATCTTTGTATTGATTTACTGACAAAGAGATTATTAAAAATCTAATGGATTTTGTTACCCGGAAAATTAAACAATTACTCAAATCTTTAACTTTAGCCAATCATAAATGTCATTAATACTCCGACAGTTCGACGTTTAGAGGTTTTGAATGTAAGAGGGAAAAAATCTCCCGAAGGATGAATTCCCGAAGAAGTTAATCTCTAATTAATCGCTTTTATGTTTTAATTAGTCATGCTTTAAACATTGTATTAGCCTTAAGTACTTTAGAAGTTAGGTATTCATGGGTTTTGGATGAAGGATGATAGAAATCCTCCAAAGGATAAATTCCCAGAGTAAACGTTCGAATCATTATTTGTATTTCAAGGCTTCAGAACTCTGGAGCTCCGGAAGTTCATTTGTTTAAAAGTGTAGTTCATACTTCGACGGTTCGTACTCTGAAGGTTTTTAGTGTAGCACAAGAGAAATCTCTCGAAGAACAAATTTGCATAGTGATTAATTAATACTTAATCATGATTAATTAAAGTTGTTAAATGTTTTATTATCTCTTTGAAACACTTTTACTTTTTTGTAATATCCAATACTCCGACACTTTGATAGTTCAGTGGTTGTGAACCTAGTCTTTGTTTAAACTCCCAAAGGGAAATATCCTAGAGTGACATGGCAGAGATGATGTCATTCTTAGTGATGATGTGTCAATAAAGGAGGGGTGACACATGTCACTTGAAATCGTGCGAATAATCTGACACAAATGTTAAAAATAAGTTCCACGTGTCAGCCCATGAAAATATTTAATGACATGTGTCCTGTGACTCATCCGTAAGTACTTTTAGAAATTATCATAGGGAAGTTTCTTCGAGACTTTGTAGATTCAGGGTTTTTGTTGTTTAGATTTCTTGAAACTCCCGAAACGCGAAGCTCTGAAGTGACAGTTAAAGATTTTCTTTTAAAATTCAGGCGTATTTTATATTCCGAAGATCACAAGAACTATTTGATTAACTTAGTGCAACTCATCTATGTGAGATATTGTAAGCACCTTATTAATATATAATGACCAAGGATTTATTTAATTAAAAGGCAATTGCCTAAGATTTTTTGGTGAAATTTTATTCCTAAGAGGCAAAAACAAAAGAACTAAAGTTCAAAATTCTAAGTGTTCTAACAGATCGCACCACATAACAGCTTTCCCATGTAAATGGTATGTGGTAATTTTGGCTTCTAGGTTTAATGAGTAGTTATACAATTGAAAATACCTCTTGATTCCAAGAAACCATGCTTCAACATCATCTTCCCTTTCTCTTTCACCATCAAAGGCTTGTGGCTTAAGCTTCCTCAACTCTCCTTTCAAACAGTCCAATTCATGGCTTCTTCTTTGGTGCCTAACATGGGACACTTCTAGGCTACTTATGTAATATTTTGATGCATAAAATTTCCTTTCTCTGTGAGGTGAGTGATGTCTATGAGTTCTACTAACACTTCTTGAATAACTAGCTCTGTTGTATTTATCTCTTCTTTCATGATATCTACCCTCTTCCTCCCATCTTGAGTTTGATCCATTCTTTGTTTGCCTCTGCAACATATTTAAGCTTTGAATTAACTGAGAATTTATTTGATTTTTTTCTCTCATCAAAATCTCATTGTCTACTTTGTAACTCTGCATTTATATTTTCAGGATTCTCACAGTCTCTAATAAGGTTTCTTACTCCCCTCTAATGTTGTTCCCATTTGATTCTATATCTGCATTACCAACACTGATATTTTTCCCTTTGGCCTCTTTATCATGGCTGTAATATCTCTCTCCTTCTTCCATTTCTTGAATATGCATTCTTATACTAAACTGATATGTTTATACCCCCTAATTTTGCAAAATGTGCAAGCAACCATTTTGTTAGAATTATGCATATTATAATTTTTTTTCCAAACAATGCTATAGGTTCTTTTCCTACTCAATTCATGACAAAATATATTATCATTCTCCAAATTATAACAATTAAATGTTATTCTCCTTTGAATAATTTTTCCAACGACTGTACTCTTGCCAAAATTTGATATCTAAGTTGAAAGTTATGGCTTCCCCCAAAAAATGTCACTTTCACCCTTTTTTTTTTGTTTTGCAACAAGATCTTGTCAAATTATTCCACAGCCCCTTTAAAATGGTACATAATTCAAATTCTGCATAGGTGCTTCCTTCAATCCACTTTCCTTGTGACCATGGCTCTAAACCATGGGATTATCCACTCTAAGCGTCATTCCTTAGCACTTTTCTCTTTATTCTTTCACAGATGACCTCGTTCGAAAAAGTTCATGATATTGTTTACTTCTAGGCCCCTTCATGCCTCTAATCACCCCTTTACCTTATCATGACACCGATGATGGAACCAGGTCCTTCAGACTTCGGTGTTCATACACTCTTCCATATTAATACTTCCTGAACTACACTTCTCCGAAGCACCTATATTATATATACTAGTAGATCACACGGTTGAGATTTAATATCCCATTGACTAGATGGTCTCACCTCATCTAGAGGCTTCAATGAGATCAATGATCACAAATTAATACCGTGTTAGTATGGATGATCCCTAACTAATTCAAGAATTCGACGCTCTAGGACTCTGAGACATTACAATTCTCAAGTTGTTCAACTCCCTTAGAGTTCTACCCATCGAAGTGCTTACCCTATCCTTCCACTGATTAATCTGATGGTCATGAGAAATCCTGGAGGGTATTAGATCAACTACCCACGTGATTCCATTACTCCAGAACTCCTAGATATTACAAGTCTTGAGTCGTTCAACTCCTCCAGAGTGATACTTGCCAAAGTGGTCATAAAGTGACGATGAACGCTTATCATCGATTAACACCTCCGCTTACGCTATCCTTGCACTACCTTAATCCAATGACTATGACTCAATCAAGTGCTGGAATGAATAGTCCTTGTTCATTTCGGGACTTCGACACTCCAGAACTTTGGGACATTACAACTCTCAATTCATTCAACTCCCCCGGAGTGATACCCACCGAAGTGCTTACGCCATCCTTCCACTGCTTGATCTAACGATGGAGAAAAGTCTCGAAGGAATATTAGATCGACGGTCTGCATGAATTTGTGACTTCAGCCTTTGAAACTTTCACAAGTAGAGATGTTGGACATTCCTAGAGGTCATAATTTCATAGATGACATTGCATGATGATGTCACCTATGGTGATCTAGACCCTTGGTATGTGTGCCATGTGTCACCCAGAAATGGACAGGTTGAAGTCCAAAAGGAATTGAATTTATGTGACACATGTCCCCACATAGAACCTCTACCATGTAGCATAAGACACATCAACAACTAAGTAGACAGTCCACATTTATTTTCTCCATATTTGATAGTTTGCGTGATTTCACGGACTGCATATTTTCACTTCGTGGCTTTGACACTTTGCAGCTTCAACGTTTCATGGCTTTGCCTAGTATCTAGTGATCATCGAAGTGGTGAAGTTACAAAGTCCCGAAATTTTTCTATCCTTTCACTCAGGTTATACGATTCTCATTACTCCTGAACTTCTTATCAGATCAGATGGTCGATAGGGATTCACGACTTCATCCTTCAGGATTTGATGCTTCTACCCTATCTCCAATAATCGTCAAAGCAATGAAGTTATAGATTTTTCCATCTCCTGCTTAGCTTTGATCAACGATTGATGATCAACTAGTTTTATCTGATGGTTGTGACTTAATCTCTCTTAGCCTCTGGTTTCATATCTATTTGTCAGTCCTTGTTCACTTGACTTCTGATCTAATGATCTATAATGTTGGATTACTTAGAGGGGGGTGAATCCGTAATAGATAAATTTAATCCTTTTTAACCATATAATCCAAGGTTATATAAATGTAGCATTATCATCCAATAAATGCAAAGTAAATAAGAAATGAACAAATGAACAATAATACACATACACATACACAGTACACCAGTTCTTTACGTGGAAACCCAAAGAGGGAGAAAACCACATAATGATTTTTCTTATATGTCTTGAAGAATTACATTCATTGGAAGCACCATCTTCCTTTGTTTTCTAGTTGCAACTGGAAGGAGGCTCCAACCCCCTTGTTTCTCAGGGTACAACCTGAGGGAATAACCAACTCCCCTATTCTCTGGCTACAACCAGAAGGAGGCTACAACCCCCTATGTTCTCCAGCTACAACCACCTGTCCTTGCCCCGTCCAACCGCCCTGAAGTATAAGTAGAATGATGGAACCATTGTGACACTATCACTGTGAGATATACTGATGTAAACTTGTACCAATAAATCTTAACCATGCATCAACCATGCATCAACCTGTACCTCAACTTGTAATCAACCTGTACCATAAACAAGTGCATCAACCATGCACCAACTTGTACCAAAACAAACCTGTACCATAAACAAGTGCATCCACCATGTACCAAGTATGTACCAATCATGTCTCAACTACTCATCAACTATGACTCATCAAAATGTATGAAAATCATCAACTATACACCTCATGTATGTGCCAACTCATCAACTACTTGTCTCAACCACGTACCCAACATGTACCTTAACCAAATCCCTCATCAATTTAATCATCAAAATATGATTTTTAACTCTATAATAGTCCTAGTGTATATGATCACATACCTGCAAACCTTCCTTAACTTTCACAACAAGATACTAGCCTTTTCATCAACCTTTTCTTTAGTCTCACATGACTAGTTTGGGATTAGTCAACAATCTTAACTTGAAATAATCATAACTATGTACCTGTAATGAGTAAAGATATGAAAATAGTACACAATGTTATTAATTTTTTTTTGTGCAATTCCTTCAGGTGGCACTACTTGGAAGCTCTCATAAAAGGAGTTATAGAAAAAATGGCATACCTTGCTAAATTCAAGTTTATTCTAGAGAGTGACCTTGTAGAGTGTTCCCCACACAGAATATTTGTTGAATGGATTTGAAAATGTTCCACATAATACTACAGAATGTACTCTAACCAACACATTTCATATTACTAAATTTGGATCTGTTATGAAGAAGTTATGATGTTTTTACCCAAAACACCTGTTTTAGACTAGTTTCAAGACTAGCCACAAACCCTATTTTCCACGAAGTGTAACTCCAAAAATACAACGACTCACAAAGATTAATTTTTTACCACAAATACTTGGATATGCTTCCTAAATGGCCTATCAATTTCACGGTCTGAATCATTCTAGAATTTTTTTTATTGCGAAAATGGTGAGATGACCTGTAAATAACATACCTTAGAAAACATCATCAAAAGAATTTATCCTCCCTTGAATTCCGACCTTCTTTTCTTCACCTTCCCTCTGAAATACGACTTAGATATCATTTGGTTACCTTAGTCACCTATAGATATTCAATATTTTCAAGTGTGATTTGAAATGAGAGAGCCTTTCCTCTTATTTATACTCTCCAAGTAGCTTCCTTAAAAGCATCTTCTAGGTCACTTAACCCACTTCTAGGTCACTTAACCTATTTCTAGGTCACTTAACCCATTTATAGATCATTCAACTTATTTCTAGGTCACTTAACCTATTTCTAGGTCACTTAACCCATTTCTAGGTCACTTAACCTATTTTCCCTCATTTTTAGGGTTAACCACTTTCCATAATTAGAAAGTTCTCCATTTCTTTATTATTTAAATATTCCTCGACTTTGTCACCTCACTATATAATCTTCTTTGATTTTGTCACTTCAATTTATTATTTAAATAATTCTCCTTGACTTTGTCACTTTTCTTTACCATTTAAATAATAATTTCTTCTTTGCAAGTTCTTTGACTTCTTTGACCTCTTGGGGCTTCAAGCCTACATATGAGGGTCCTCCAACTTCGTAAGGCCATAACTCTCAAACCGTGAGGAGTTATGTGACGTTCTACATACCACTAGAAATGGCATGCCATGTACTATCCATATAGAATAATATTACCTACAAATATATCAAAACTCTTACCATTATACATGAAACAACCTTGGGTCCATTACCCAAACCTTTGTGTTACTGGAATTCGCTACCAGACTTGCTTCAAGGGTTGACCTCAATGAAAACCAACCTTAATAATATCCCCCTTTGGCATTGATAGAAACACTCTGATGCAATACTGAAATTATTTCATGCAATATTGAATTCATATCATTCATGCTCCCCCTGGAACCATGCCTCTGTCCTCTGCATCTCTGTGACCATTGCTCCCCCTAGAATCATGCCTCTATCCTCTGCATCTGATAAATATCTCCCCCTTTGTCATCAATGGCAAATGTATCTTTCCATCCAAGGCTTCTCCCCCTAACTGAATTGTCCTCTTTATGGTGCTTCCTCGTGTACATATAAGACATATAAGATAAGCATTCAAAAGAATTCATTTTGGAGTAGAAATAACCCAGAGTCTCTGGAAAAGATACTCAAAGGATTCCAATGGAAGTGGTTTTGTAAATATGTCTACCACTTGTTATTTTGTTATTTTTGTAAATATGTCTACCACTTGTTATTTTGTTATTTTGTTATGTCTACCTCGAGAAACGTGTCATGTATTTAGGTGGTTTTTCGGCACATGGTTTTTGCTGAGGGTTTTCTATTTCCAGTTAAGGTATTAGGGTTTTGGACTAATCCAGGTTATTGGGTTAGGGTTTTGGATGCCGTTGGCTCCTATATGTATATTTTATTGTAAACAATGTAACACAATGTATGAATATAATATATGCTGGTTTTCCCGGTTTGGGTTTCCAGGGGAAAAATCTCTGTGTAATGTTTGTATTTGCCATTGTATATTTTCTGAATATCAGTTTGCAGTAGATATTGTACAAGGTTAGAGTTTACATATGGTATCATAGTTTTATTGACTTCAAGGGGACGCCTTTGTGGTCAAGGGTTTGGCTTGGGACTGTGATAAGCCTTGTTACAGTGGAAGATCTGCAATATTGTTTTTCAAGTGAAAAGAAATGGCAAGCAATTCGAATATGGATATCGAGGAGTTTAATGGGAAAAGCTTTGAGCTGTGGAAGCTCAATATGGAAGATCTTTTGGTGGATAGAGATTAGTGGATCGTGGTAGATCCAGGTACTGCACCTACAGGAACTTCTGCAGATGATTGGAAAAAGTTGGATCAGAAGGCAAAGAGCACAATCTGACTATGTCTCTCTGATTCAGTATTACTGAATGTGTCATAGGAAGCTACAATCAAGGATTTATGGGAAAAGTTGGGGAAGTTGTATTAGTCTAAGTCCCTGGTAAATAAACTATTCCTGAGAAATAAGCTGTATAACTTGAGGATGAGAGATGGAGACTCGGTGGCAGAGCATCTGAACACCTTCAATACTATGGTAAGTCAGTTAGTATCTATTGAGATTAAAATTTCAGATGAAGATAAATGTATCAGTTTGTTGTGTTCTTTACCAGACTCGTGGGATAGTCTGGTTGTGGCCATAGGTAGTAATACAACTTCTTTGAAGTTTGAAGAAGTGGTCTCATCCTTGTTGTCGGAGGAGATGAGACGAAAGAATATGGAAGGACATAGCACAAACGCATTATTTGCAAGAGGATGTTCCCAGGAAATAAATAGATCTAATTTCTCAAGTGGGAGATCTAAGTCTAAGGGTAGATCTAAATCTCCTGGAAAGTTTATAAGGGTATGTTGGAGGTGTGGAAAAGAAGGGCACTACAAGAAGAAGTGTAGATCCAAAGTTGAGAAAAAGAAGGGATCTGAAGAATCTTCTTCTACAGAAGAAAAGACCTCCAAGGAAGAAG